>JAQGBD010000868.1:0-21968 GCA_034698165.1 Punctoribates punctum | reverse complement strand
TAAGAAGTAATTTAATTAAACATTGAGAACACGTTTCGAAGTAAATAAAGTCCTTTTCATAAGTGTATCAAATCTTAACTAATTAATTATGAATTTTGAATTTCAATTTCGAATTTTTCTAACTGAGTCTGGCCATTTTTTTCAGTTGTGCTAAAAATATGATTTCTCTGATGAAATAGAGCCAGGATGTATTATATTCGGTATACAAGTGAAATACTAATCTATTTTGATTGAATACAGATTAGATCATCCAAAAGGCAAACATTTATTCCCATTTTGTTCCCTTTATTCCCGTTTCCCGAACAATAAAATCAATTTTCCATTAGATTTATCAGTTTGGCGGCCATTTTTTCTGGGAAACGGTTAAATTATTTTAATGTACAAGTTTAGATTTGAACTAATTTAAACTTGGATTAAACAGACGGCTCAATCTTTGACCAATATTTTTATAATTAGATAAACTTTGAAAATAAACTCCCATAAGAAAGTGAGAATGTAAATGATCCAGTTCACTTCAAATAATCTTTATTACAAATTAATGTTTCTTCTGCTCAAATTGAAATTCAAACTCTGAGATAATTTTGAAGAGAACAGGAATATAGAGGAATCCCTTTTTGAAGGACTAGTACTATTACAACATATCTTTTTATATTGGATTGATCATGCGCATTTTCTCCTACTATACACGTATAACTTGATTTTGATTTTAGAGTTGGATTTTTAGAGAACGCAAGCATTTGATTCAAAATAGTTTTCCCGAACAGAAAAAGAAATTTTCTTTTATTCAATAATATTATTAATAGTTATAATAATAATAGTTATAACACTATTAATAATATTATGGAAATAAGTAGTATTAATAGTTGCGATGGAGTGTTGGTCCAAAACCTCTACTTCGGTTACCACCGGCGGTCCCAACGGCCGGAGATATCAAATGCCAACCTTTGTGTTCCTCGGGGTGTCATCTATGGCCTATTGGGACCCTCTGGCTGTGGAAAGACAACTCTCTTGAGATGCATTATCGGCAGACTTAAGCCACGCAAAGGACTCGTCAGGGTCTTCGACTGTCAGCCAGGTATTCAAACAAAACTTTTTTCATTCAATTATCGAGTGCTATGGCTTTGCAAAACAAAGCGATTAGATATGCTAGGTTATTGCCCATCTTTGCCTCCTTTTGACAAGATTCACATATGACACGGTTACTTTAAGTCGTATTTATGTTTGCAAGCAGTGAATATGACCATGCTATCACTCATTAAATGCTAATTTTATTTAAATATCCTCAAAAACAATGTAATATTGTTATGTTTTTTGGTGAATCACATATCGTCCTCATTACACATCTTTTAATATGATTTCGTAATATTAATACTTGGTATTATTTTCATTTTGCATTGGTACATTTGGTTTTCCTTTATAAATCAGCAAGGAGATTTTTCGTACAAATGAACCGAGAATTTGACCCTGTGCACCTTATAATTGCAAAAACTAATTGAATATATTATAGCTTTTTTGCTCTTACAAGTCCTTGAATAAAGAAACCAATTTAGCCTAGACAGCCACAAAGATAAGCTTTGCTTTGCTTAGAATACAAATTGAACACATCTTGGTCGTTTCAATCGATTCTGAATTGGTTGTTAGAAAAAAGGAAAAAAAAATATTTTTTCATATGATTCACGTTTTGTTTGATATATAAGTACTTTTTAAAGTACTTTAAAGTACATGTGATATAATACCCCATATAATTCATGTAATACCCTTGAAGAGGATCTAATGATTGAGATGTTCTGGGTATTTTCTCTAATTGTTCGATTGCAACAAAGGTAGTAAAAAATTTTGAGGCGATTTGAGTGCTTCTGATCAGACAATTGGATGCAATTTTCAATGCAATGAAATCTGTTTTAATGTCTGTCGTAATGACAGTCGTTCTCATCGCTCAGGTTTTCGCTTGAATTTTACGACATTTTCCAGTCATCGAGATATGAATGGAAAATATGTTCACAAGGGATAATCAATAACAAGGTTAATAACAATATACTTGACTCTCAAATCAATGGCTTATTTTAAAGTATTTGATACAAAATTTCTTTGTTCGCTAAAACATTCTGTTAAATACAATTATCCAGCAATTATTTCCTTTAATTATATAATTTGACCTTTTTCCTGAATGTTGCAAGCTAAAAAATAAAGAAGAAATTTCTTCTAATGAAAACAATTAAATAAATAAGAATTAATCGAATCTCGGATTTCGAGATATTATTCTGATTGACATATGCTTTGAATAAAATATGTTTTCGTTTGAATTCAAATATAATATTTCTCTTTAATGGGAAAAAATGTTAGTTAAAAGTCATTTGATTGAAAATTTGCCGAGAATTCAATGAAATCAGTTTTTAGTCTTTTTTTTATTCCGATTTTTTGGTTTTGTAATATAATTGTAAACAGTTTTCAGCCCTGAAACCAAAATTTCAGACCAATGTATATAAAGTGAAATGCATTTGAGGTAAAAACGACAGACAATTAGTCTTTTGTGAGAATAGAAAGAAGTTTTTCTCACGTTTTAAAACATTTGAAATTAAGTCAAGTATTGAGAAATTTTTTGATTGATATTATCATATTAGACATGAGCTCCACTGATACCAGTGATTGGTATAAATAACTTCTTGATTGATGTGAACATTGGACAGTACTTGAGATGTGAGAGAAGGAGAGGCAGAATCAGAGAGATTTGTTCAACATTTTAATAAACGATTACTCGTTGACATAAGTTTGATAATCGGGAACGAACTCAAAGTATCTATAGTTTAGAGAAAGCTCTTTGATCTTTGTTTAAAGTCCACACAAATATTGTTTTATAATAAAATTTTTCGCAACAAATATTTGATTTAGATTTTTTGTCTTCTCAGTGATCTCTCTCTCTCTCTCTCTCTCTCTCTCTCTCTCTCTCTCTCTCTCTCTCTCTCCACTCTTTGTTTTTGACTTATTAATGGAATATGAGATACATATTTGGAAATCAAAAATTGAAACCTTTTTCAGATACGGATATAAAGCGAGAAAAAAAACTTTCATAACTTCAAAAAGAGGTTGAATCGTTGAGTACTCTATGATCTCATAAATGTAATTAAATGTTAAGTTTTGTCACACTTTGAAGATATTGAAAAAAATTCCAGTTTTTTTTCGATACAATGATTCCACGAAAAGCTCTTCAGATCATCACTTGATTGCCACAAATATCTTCATAATTAAACTTAATATCTGTTTAATTGATTACACAATTTGTGACAAAACTTCAATGACTTCTTCGATAAGTTATCTTACAAATAGTTTAAACTTTTTAAAGTGTGACAGGAAAGCAACTTATTTAACAAATGTTCAATTGTGAATGTACCAAGGTCTTTAAACCTAAGGTCTTTATCACTTAAGGATGTGATTTCTATTAAATAAATTTTTGAATGTCATAGAACTTCATCCTACTTATCTTGGCAATAAATTTCAGCATGATTTAGTAGAGCACTATAAATAGATCTTGTTTAATATATCTCATTAGAATAGATGCGTCCATCGAAATGAGTTGAAAAGCGGCTAAAATGGGAGATAATTGCATATGTGCAGGATCACCTGATCCAATAATTGATTAATTTTTACAATTTGTTTACTCAAATAACTTTCGCTTTTCATATAAGTCTCTATACAATTGAATTCACACATTATTATAATGCAAACAATTAAATGGAAAATAAATTTGATTTTCCTTCGGTTTGGAAATTAATTCATTAATTCTTATGAATAATTGCAATAATATTGCGATAAATCGATTGAGAAGACTATCCATTGATATTCAGATCAGACCTCAAATTCAAATCATTGAAAACTATGAATAAAATTCGTGTCAATCATATTAATCAATGTTTTAAATCAAATGAATAATTAATTTATTGAAATTTTATTCGAGAATTGAATTTAAATGTTTAAAGAGATAAAACATTAAACTAATCTTTTATTCGTTTGTTTGCATTACAGGAACCAAAGAAAGTGGTATTCCAGGTATGGCTTCAATTGTGTGATATTGTCCGACATTATTGTCAAACAACGACCAATTTCTCCTGATTTAGGGCCAGGCATTGGATATATGCCACAGGAATTGGCACTCATATCCCAGTTCACAGTCAGAGAAACGCTGAGTTATTACGCGGGCTTTTGTAATACCGATCGCACAATATTCCAAAAACGGATGCATTTCTTACTAAAGTTACTCGAATTGTCACATCTCGAGAACAAATACGTCGACAATCTGTCCGGAGGCCAAAAACGGAGAGTCTCTCTGGCCATCGCTCTCATAAACAACCCGCCGCTTCTCATTCTCGATGAGCCAACTGTAAGCCCATCACAATTGCGAAACTTATCAGGGCCTTATCTAACTCTCCGACAATGTGTTGCATTCATTAGGTTGGTGTCGATCCTATACTCAGGGAATGTATTTGGAACTATCTGGTTAAAATAAGCAAGGAAGGATTAACGGTATGGCACCTCTTCTTCTTTATCAATCATTTGACTGGTTTTTGGCAAAAAAATTATATAATAATCGCTTTTTGCGTAATTCACTCATTCTCTCAATTAATGATTTAATAGCCCTTTGATTAGAGTTGAATGCAATCAATAAATTAATCAAATCTATGACCAGAAGTAAAGCATTTTAAGTGCAGTAACTCAACAAATGACTGATAAGTGTATAACCGAACCGAACCCGAAATGTTTGCCAATTTTCTCGACAGTTATCTCAATGATTATGATTAGTAAAAAAGATTTAGACAATTGAGTCCATAGAGTGAACTGGTATTCACCGAATCCAATGCTTTCCTGACAAATGAAATGTGTTTATAAGGCGGAAAAATCTCGTGAGAATCCAGAATCAAAACAACAATTCATTTATAAGATGAACGATAGCAGCGATCAATTATAAGCACAGAATAATCATTAGTTTGAATAAAATTATATTTGAAAATCATTGACTTCCCGTTGGGTTGAGTGCCGTCTGAGTGAAACTCAGTTTAATTAAGTTATCGATAATATAAACATCTCTTCAGAAGTCATTAGAAAACAGTTGACACTAATGCCCCCCATTTGTAGTCCAAGAGATAACCAATCGTTGTATTCGTCACACGTTCTTAAGAACTGATCTCTTATCTCAAACTGTTTATGAAACACATGGATTAATACCAAGATTTGTTTCTATGCACTCGTCTCTAATCAGTTCACAATTCAAAGACTTTTCTTTGTCTTCTCATCTTTCATATGAATGACTAAATGCGATAAAAATCGATATTTGAACCGAAAGTTTATCCAAGTTTCGACTCATCTTTGTCTATGAGTCAAATAAAGAGCTATTCAGATGACAACTCGAAATTTGAATCTATGATTAATTACTCCTCTAATCGCAATCTTGTTTGTTTTATTCTCATAATGATTTATATAACCAGAACTGAGTTGTATTTGTTGTTATCCATAACCAAAGAGTGAGAATTTTCTGGAAAAAGTCCAAAATTCAGTCAATAATCGGACACAACTATCATAAAGTTCGAGGAAAAGCGATTGGATTTAATTATACGACCGATAGAGACCATTAAAATTGATTGCAATGGAAAAACAATTATTTAGTATTATATCAAAACTTAACTCTAATTTATTTTCAAAAATATTGATATATATTTGATATATCGGTTCGGAGTAAAAACATTTACAAAATATAAATAATACGTAAATAGTTTTTTGGGAATAAATTATACTCTATTTGGAAACTGGTTATCAATTTTAGGGTACTTTCAATTGAGACCACTTTCTTATAAACACATTTCACTCAAATTTGGTAACTTTTTATGATTGCGATCCAAAATAGAAGTTCAGATTTAGGGGAGAGAGAAAGAGAGGGAGAGAGGGAAAGGTCAATTAGGTGATTGCGTGAATGATATGGTGTGTGCCCTACTCTGCTCATCACTGATAATTTGACATTAATTCTGTGGAAATGTATTTTAAAAGCCTATTCTGTTGCTATAATTAGGTAATTGTGACGACACACTACATAGAAGAGGCCGGTTCTGCAGATATGGTAGGCTTCATGAGATCAGGTCATATACTAGCGGAAGGAAATCCCGACAGTTTAATAGATCACTACCGCGTCAATAGTATGGAAAAGTTGTTTTTGATGCTCTCCCGAAAGGATGAGTGTTTGAAACAGGGCTCTGGTGTCAACAGATTCACAGAAACGACAGACAATTGTATTGAATCCCAGAATAAATTAGAAATACTTTTAAACGAACCGCTCGTTTGCAACGGAAACGCAAATATTGTGGTCGAGTCCAAAGAATTGCCTTTTCCTCAAAGACACGAATATTATAGCAATAAAGCAAAAGAAGTTTACACACAAATAGAGCCCGAGTTAGAGATAAACCACTACACCCGCAACAACAACAACGAACTGATCAACTTTAGGACCAAGAATAAGGTCCGATGCGTTGACCGAATCGGTGTTCTGTGCAATAAAAACAGACTCAGACTATTCAGGCGAATACCAGAGCTAATCATTACTATGCTTTTGCCAGCACTGGAAGTGGCTCTGTTTGCTCTCTGTATGGGCCGCGATCCGACTGCTGTCCAGTTGGCTGTCAATAATCAAGAATATCCTCCGATATTAAGTCAAATATTTTTACAGTCAATCGACAATAATTTCATTGCATTGAAATACTACAACACTCCCGAAGCGGCCATCAATTCGGTCCGCAATGCGGACACATATTCGGCACTAATTATATCGAAAAACTTTTCGATGGCTCTCCGGAACCTCTATCGCAACTCAGACCCCGTGGAGAACAGCACTGTCGACGACTCCACCATTAAGATCTATTACGACGGCTCTAATGCACTCCACGTGAATATCATCAGAAGAGAAGTGTTCGGCGCTGTCTTCAAGTTCGCCGAAACGGTTGCCTACACTTTTGGAGAGGACCTTGCTCGTTTTAAGCTGCCTGTGAAATTTGAAAAACCCATCTATGGATCAGAAAAGGCTGATATGATTGAGTTCGTTGGACCCGGACTTATGATTTTCATTGTGTTTTTTGCTACGATGTCAATCACTAGTATGGCGTTCCTCTCCGAGAGAAGAGAAGGTAATCATTTTATTTTTATCTCAACTAAACAAATGTTTTCTTTGATGACCACTTGATTGAAACAACCGATTGGTTTGATTCTTGTAATTAACTGCAAGAGGTGTTTGTGGCCGACACTAACTTTCCAATTGTCTGTTAATTGACTTTTGTTTTTCACTTATTGAGTGAAATATATTTTATCGACTTTTAATTGCTTTACAATTTTCGGAACACAACTCTATGGGAGAGAATAGACATCTCTGGAAGGGCTTCAGGCCTGACCTTAATTGAGTATTTCCTGAATAATCAATCGATTAATTATATACTAATTGTATCATTCAATTCCATGAAATTATTTTTCGCTAAAAATTTTCTTTTCCTTAAATTATATTTTTAAGTCTCAAAGACTTTCTCTATTTTCTACTTTTTATTTCATTAAATCTGAGCATAACTTGATTTTCAAGTGGATTCTCATAACTGGGATATTTGACAGCAATTTTATATAGTTACCTTGATAATATTTTATTCAATCATTAAATGAATCGCATAATTATTGACGAATGAATTAAACCAGGCTAATCCTTCTAATTAGAATTAAAATGATATTTTCATATCCCTATCAATTTTGAATAAAAAATGTATGAAATATAAACGAATTTTATCCATAAAATAGCCAACTCTATTGATTTATGCAAAACAGCAAGATAGTTTTGCACTTTTTAGACTGATACGATTGGAATATTTAATCTTGGTATTTAATTACTCAATTGAATTACAATTTGTCTCTAATTTCCATAAATATTTGTGACTTTCCTTATATATGAAACCAAAGAGAAGTTTAGTATTCCTTCAATTTGTCCTTCAATTCAGGTTTCATATAATTGAATATCAATTTTGAATGCAATCAATCAATACGTCTGTCGGCTCTCAAAACAATTTGAATATTTTTATCGTTAGATCAGAACTCCTTTGCCGTCATCTGGTCTTAAATTCATCTTTCAATTTATGATTTCAGTCAAGTCTGTCATTTGACAACCAAATTAAGCGATTCAATAATTATGCATGTTAAGTTAGTCAGTAATTATTTGAGAATTTTTTATTTAATTGAAAGAAGTTAACCATGCTTACAAAGTCGTAGATTGAGACAAACAAATGTATTACATAACTCGGAAATATCTATCGATGTTTTGGTGAACTTCAGGTCTATAGTCCTCTTATCTGGAGTTAAGAGTTAAGACATACAATGGTCTCAATAGGACTGACTGTTAGTCTCTTTAATTTGAATGAAAACTTCCGCAAAAATTTCGCTGACATTCGTTAAAATGTGAGGAAAAGAAAAATAAGAAAATTTGTTGTTTATGTCTCATAGAAGAGCGGATACTCTTTTTTCTGCTCACTTTTCTGATAATCATTGCAATGATTACATTATTTGATTGGTTTCCCTAATTGATTGGTCACTCATATGCTGTCCTTTTGATGTTTAGGCACTTTGGAGCGTTCAATGATCTCTGGGGTGACATCCACTGAGTTTATTGTATCCCAGATAATAAACGTCACTCTTTTGCTGGTAATACAAATCGCTTTGACAGCTATAATGGGATTTTGGATATTCGACTTTCCTATGAACGGGTCCTACATCTTGGCTGTCACTATGATGTTCCTCCAAGGCATATGTGGTAAGTCTAGGCATGCACACAGACACATAACCCTGCCCTTCCCACAATTATTTAAATAGTTGGCATAGAAGAAGGTCTCCGCATCCTATTCCTTAATTACCTTGGTTATCAATTCAATGATTCTTAGAATTGCTAGTTTAAATTCAAACTTCAATCCAAGCTTTCAATATTCACTTTCAGACGTATGAATTCAAGTTTGAGTAATTGAAAAGTCAATTGAAAATTCCTGAATAATGATTGACTGAATTTCTTCACTCAATTGGTTTTGCAATCAAATTGAAGAGCAGTGAATCCATAAATATTGTGATGGCAGTCGAGTGCCGGCCCTATCCTTGCACTACAATTAATTTTTATGGTCAATAACTCTTTGCTAACTCATTTAATTATGAAAAACATGAATTCCTAGCACTTAATTGCAATTTTGACTTCAAAGTCAGGCACCAGTAGTTCACAAACCAAGTAATCAACGGAACGAATGAAAAACATAATTAAAGTTCAGGTTTTGATCCTTAAGAAGGAAACCATTTTTTAATTGCCTTTCATTGAGTTTTTTCTCAGTGTTGCCAAACATTTCTCGGTTTTAGTGTTTTATTCCGGATCTCAAATACAATATATTTTCAGACAAACTTCATATGAATTTCGAGAATCATTTTGCAAGTTGTTTATAGTCATCTGACTTGAGGTCATAATTAATATTCTGAAACAATCGCTGAATAACTGTTGAACTCATTTACCGATAGTTTTGTGTAATTCTAGAGATTATATGATGTGTTAAATACACGAAATTATTGTTGAGGACAACTTGTCAGAGCATTTTGAGTACAGTTCAGCTCAAGTATGTCACAAATTAGGGCTCAGACGTAACCTTCACTCAGGGATACAATACAATACCCTCTGCCAGACATTCCCTCATTTTTTTTTACTGAAAGTCAGTATTACTGCGATTTATCGAAAACTTAAGTCAAATGGAAAAATGCATTTTTTTTTAATTTTAAATTTCAAATTGAAATCCTATCCATCGATGGATTGATAGATAAGTTAAGTTTGAATCAAAATCAGGTCAAAGAAAAAGAATTGATTCTAAACAGAGACCAAACCACAGAACAAATAAAAATTAAATTTCAAAATAAATCATTTTGGAAGCAAACGATTGACAAGAATCGAATTGATCAGATTGATCGAGGTTATAAAAATTATTGATTCCTATGTAATCAAATCGACATTTTTGTCGGCCATTAAATTATTAATCGAAATAAGAATAAGTAAATCGATTTTTACTCGAAATCCAGATCTAAGAAATCAAAGGATAGCCATATATTGAAGCTATAGATTGAGAGGATATCTTATTTAGATATATGGGGATCAGTCCAAACGGGATATGTCTCTCCTCAGCTTAATTTATTGGCATAAGTTATGGCCCATAACTCTATTGACATGACTTTAGATTTGAATAAATGTCTAATAATTCAATTTTTGACGAAAGGTATGTGTTATGGACTGATGTTGTCTGCGATCTGTACGCACGAAATGTTTGCCTTGATTCTGGGCGCCGGCTCTCAACTGATGTTCTGCTTCATTACTGGTATCTTCTGGCCGGTGGACACAATGATACCTCTGCTCCGATATATAAGTTATTTGATGCCACAGACAATACCGATGGAGGCGTACAGACATGTACTCATCCGGGGCTTCGATTTGTCAAAACAGGCGGTTCTCAACGGATTCCTCGTCACTGGGGTTTGGATCGCATTCTTCCTGATCGCCGCTATTGTGATATTTAAACTCAGATAAGGGATCAATGGGTGCGTTGCTGACCCAAAATGGCCAAAACAGAATCGCCACATCCCTTACCCTCTCTCTCGTCAGTAAACGCACTAATCTATTGGTCCCATAAATAGATCCAAATATAGCCACAGAATAATCACATAAATATTTTGGGTATATTTGCCACAAAAATAACTGATTTTTTTAAAAATTGAATTTCTTTCGAATGAGTTTCAACTGAATTAAGACCGAAATTCACTGACATTTCGGTTGAAATATATTTAATTGAAATAAACTATAATTTAATTAATTTTTTATAACAAATATTTAAACCATTTTTCGAGTAAACTCTTCGATAAATAATTTGAAATAAAATTTTAGTTTTGGTTTCGATTTTATAATTAATTTAAACATTATTTCAAACGTTTGTCGAAAAGTTTAGACATATTTATAGAAAACCTTTTGAAGTAAAACAAATAAATAGTTTTATTTTGAATTCAAATCAATTTTTAATTATAAATATATTTATCTCTTTTTTTTGTCTATTATTTTATAGAAACAAATAATTATTTAAAACAAATAAACGACTTATCGATGAAATAAAACTAACAAAACATTTGATAAATAAGTTTATTAACGAATCGATTAATTAATAATAAAATTGTTTTTAATTAAAAAATAATTAAATAATTGGAAAAAATGTGTTGAAAATCGCTATAAATAACTGTATATAAAATCACTTCTTAGCCAAAGCCATACCGATTCCGACGAGGCCTCCGATTGCGAGGGCGGCGCCGCCCACCATAGCCATGCCCAGAAGGCCCTCTTTGGTTAGCTTATCCTTGATCAGTTTGTCCAACTCCTGTGCCTGTCTGTTCTCGGGCTCAACAGTGAGGAACTTCTTAATGCAGTCGCGAGCCCTTTGGTATTCCTGTGCCATAAAAAAATAGATCAGTTTTTTGTGAGAAAACGTCAGAAACAGAGAAAGCGAACAATTAATCGATTTTCTCATCAATTTTTAAATATAAGATCACATTATGTGAGACAACACTCAGAGAAACAGAGAGTGAATGTGAGACAACTCAGGAAACAATTATACGAAAATTGAATAACTATTGGAAACCATAAAAAACTAATCAAAAGAAATATTCGTTTAATCTTTGGTTAAATTCAAAGAATTTATATCTCGGTATTGGCTGAGGGAAGGAAACCGAGGGAACGGCTCTCCTTATATACAGAGCTCTAATCTTAATGAATAATTTGAACAAATATTTAGAGGAATAGATGGCAAACACAATGAGATAGTGAAGGGTTGGATCAGATGAAGGCAGTGGTGGAGAGGATTACTTTGAGTTTAGTGTTGGCCAACGCCAAGTAATAGAGATAATCCCGTCGGGCGTTCGGGTCTCCCGTCGAACAGAGGTCTTCAAACTCGTGGACACCTCTCATAATATCGGAGGAATATCTGCTTCGGATGAGAGCCAACGCGTACTCGAATCTGGTCTGCGGTGAGACCGACCCCTCCTTAGAAGACCGCCTCTCGTTCTCATACGTCAACCAAAACTTCTTCAACTCCTCAGGACTTATATAATCTTCGAGAATGGCTTCCATTTTGTCACCAATAGTTCAGATCAATTAAAGTGATTTACAGACAAATCAATCGATTGATTTGCGAAATCAAAACAAAACGTATTTCCGTTAAATAAGACAATTAATGGCTCTCTTAAGATGTCTTCAACCGATTGATACTAAGATTGTGTCCAAAATATAAAAGAAAGAGACAATTGTTTTGAAACAAAACTGATTTTAAACACAATTAGAATAGATTTCAATGATTTGTAGCAAACATACGATTATTCACTCAAATGATGTAAAACTGACGAAACACTGCTTACACTCAAATCTCTATCATTTTATACAAACATATTATTCAATATTTTTTACTAAGGATTCTCAAAACTAAAATAAACTTGCACAATATTAATTAATCATGCTCAATTCTTCGGAAATATTCGTAATAAACCCTTTAATTATCAATTTAAATTGAATGTATTATTAACGAAGTTTTAGTGATTGGATTATATTTTAATCCAAACAAAATTGAGCGCAATTTAGTGGACTCACAAACAACGCTACAAATTATTTGAATTCATCCCTTTAAAAGTTAATCCTTTTTAAATGAATGTATAAGTTGACCAAGCTCAGATTCAGCTCTAATTTAACTCAGATCCTTGGCTTGGATTTACTTAAAACTACTTGAGTTCCTAGTTAAAAAGCAAAGGAGAAAGGTATGGAACAATGAGCTCATAAAACATATGTTTGGATTAATTTGCTTATTATTGTATGAAAAGCCATTTAATTATAAAATTGATTGTTTGTTAGACTAGTTTCAGATACAATTCAAAAGGTATTTAATTGAAATTTAATAAACCTTCGCTTAATGCCTATGAAATGAGCATGATACGTTTAGGAAGATAGTAACAACTGATGCCGTTCCCCTCTATTACGTAATGCTTTTTTAAGTGATTGCATAAAAGTGGGGATCAGTTGTATTGTGTGCTGTCATCTGATGTTTACTATTAGGCAATAATTTTGAGGCATTTTATTGTAAATAGTTTTTCGCATTCAATGCATAGTATTTACAAACAAAACATTAATCGATAATTAATTTGATTTATTTCTCAGATATTTGCGACAATTAAAGCAAATTTAGGGACAAAATGACATCTTTTCCACAAAATTAATCACTCAATAGGTTAGCCGAAGAAGTGGTGATTTGAGAGAAGACCAATTGATCCAATCATTTGTCTACAAATCCCAACATTTGTAACCAAAAATCAAATGGAAATCGAGAGTCAATTGAGTGAAACAAATGAAAACTTTGGCCAAATCTATGAGAATATCGGCGAATATCCGGACTCTGACCGACAGTTGCACTCTTTGAATGTTGTAAATAAAGATGACTTAAAGACTGATCCGCAACACTTCGAAAATAATTTTCATAATTTTGATAACAGGTTTGAAAACCATTTTAAATACAATTTAATAATTAAATGCTTTAAACTCTTCTCAATTAAGTTTATTTCACCGATAATTGATGTCAACTGATATCTCTTATCTGTCTTTGAAAGCTATTAATGTCTTAATGGCTAACAATTTGAGAAAAAGTCACAAAATGTGGCAAAAATGCATTTTTTCTCATCCAATGGTTAACTGAAGAATAAATCAATTGATTTAATTGTATTTTAGTCTTAGTTTTGAATCTCTTATTAAATTTGTTTTCAGTGAGTTATGTGTTTCGCCACAAGAAGACGATGACTGTGTGGGTCCAGTTGTGGGCACAGCACAAACAAGAGACCGGTTCTGTTGGCTCTGCCATAAGGACAAGTCCAATATCAATTGCAGACAATGTCCGCGCAGTTATCACCTGAAATGCATCCCTTCCTCTTCGTCTTCGAGTTCAACAAATAGTGCAAACAAAAGCAAATCTAATAAATCGTTTGAGTCCTGGGTTTGTGTCGAATGTAAAGACATTCTCAGAGATGAAGACGATTTGCATCAGCCCTTAGAGGAAGAAAACAGCAATAATTCGAGTCAATCCTCATATGTCGGCCCGAAGTGGAGATTGGCTCAGATGTCGGCCGAAGAGTTGTCAGAACTGTTGAAGTTTGCGCTGCAAACGATCCGTCAGTCGGCAGATCCCACTTTTCATAAACCAGTCTCACCGATAGTTTTCCCCGATTATCACCAATTAGTCCACTACCCCATGGATTTGTCGACTATCGAGAAGAATATCAAAACCAATAAATATAGGTTAGAATTGTCTTAATTCTTAGTTCAAGAAGTTTTGTCATAAGTCTAATTCGTGTGTAATATAGGTCTCAGACATCGTTTTTGGCTGACATCAAGTGGATTGTCCACAATTGCATTATATATAATCACAGTAACCATCCATTGACCACAAATGCGAAGTATCTGTTGAGAGTTGCCAAGAATGAAATGGCGGAAATGGAGATATGTCCGGACTGTTTCAAAAACTTCTATACCGTTACCGACACATCATTTGCAGAGCCCTGTCGTCGACCGCATCAATTGGTATTCGCCCGCGTCAAAGGATATCCCTTATGGCCCGCAAAAGTGGTCAGACTCGGCGGTAAACTCAATGAAGTTGACTGTCGTTTCTTTGGAACTCATGACAGGTTTGTCCACATTTTGGTATTAAAATAATTGTTTGTTAATTGTGTTCGCTATTTGTGTGGTCAGGGCGTGGGTGGCAGTGGACGCCTGTTTGCTCATATCGGAAGTACATCCCGGTTCCAAACCGAATAAAACTCATAAATCCAAATTCGACGGCGCGATGAGAGAACTGGGAGTTCATATCGAAAGACTGAATACGAAATTTCCTGAAAAATTCAAATATTCGCCACAAAAGACTCCTTTTTCACCGAAACAGATCTTCATTTTGGATGAAGACAACGACTTTTACAACAAACTTATGGCTGAAATTCAATCGACTGAAGAAAAGTCCCCTAAAAATGACTCGAATAACAAAAATAATGAGAATTCTGATGACAAGAGCAACGATAAGATCAGTGAAACCATAGAGGAATGCGTTTCCAACACTTCCAAAGCCGTGATTCCCGGCGTCTTTAGTCTATCCAGTGATAAGGTTTTGGATGAATTCAAATCTGATCTGAATTTGAGCTCCGAATCAACGAATTTGTTGAATAAAAGTAAGCGTTTCATAGATTTTCAATAAATAGAGAAACTATTGACTCTTTTTTCACACAAATTATTTGAATTATTTAAATGTTTTACAGACAAAAGCAATTCTCAAAACAAAGAAGACTTGAGTGGCATCACTCGAACGGCACGGGTAGGCAAACGCAATGTGGCCGAAGCTTTGAGGGCCAGTAAAGTGCAGCGAACGTCTGCCAACTCTTCCTCGACGTCACTGTTGGCGACTCCCAAAAACCAAACGCCAACTAATGTCTCGAATAACTCAAATACCTTAAGTTTGGGCAAAACTAAGAGCCAAATCACCCCTTCCTATCCAGACATGAGTTCTCAAAACAATTTGAGAGAAGAGACGGAAAGACTTCGCAAACAATTTAACTTCAATAACGCTATGCATAAGGAAGAGATCAGAGAAGTCCAGCATAACTCAGATCTGGTCTTAAAGGAGATGAGGGAAAGTTGGGTCATAGAGCGGAATAAAGCACTGGAAGACGAGCGCCAGAAGTATGAGTTGGAAAGAAAGCTAATGATGTCTCAGTTCGAGAACGAGAAGAAGAAGTTAATCGCATCCATTGAGGAAACCAAACGGAAGCAGTGGTGCGCTGAGTGTCTCAAAGAGGCTCAACTCTTCTGTTGCTACGACACCTGGTACTGCACTTACGAGTGCCAGAAAACTCATTGGAAAAGTCACGTCAATGTCTGTCAGCAAATCCATAAAAAGTCATAAACAGTTGTCATTTGTTTTGTCCTTAAATTGTCATAACTTTCAATACAAAACATATTTTTCTCATTCAAAGCATACTTTAGTTTCTTTTTGAAATCATATGAAATCCTATTTTTCATGAGATTTAAAGCCTTTTTGAGAATAATTTCAAATCTATTATGAATTTTACGAATGAATTTCAAATCCCTTTAGAAAAATACTTTTCACTAAATTTAAGCTAAAATTAAAAACAATTGAATGTAAGAAAACTATTGACACTTCTCTGACCTCCAATTAAATCTACTTTTCTTCGATTTTTAGCCTTATATTTGATCCCAATTTTGTTTCAACGGAAGTTTATTTATACCTTAAATACATTTACTGAATATAGACTCGAATATAGATTTATATTTCAGTTGTAATTTAATTATTAATCTTTTTTGTTATACTTTTGGCTCACTTTTAGTTATAATTGTGATTATAATTACGTTTTTTGGCTAAAATTGTTCGTAAAATGAATTTTGAAAAACAATTTCAAATGATTTTAATGTATTTGTATTTAATATTCGCATAACATTTGATTAAATCAAACTTTTGTCTAATTTTAATCATTTATTTTCGAGAATTTCGTTAATTAATTGATGGAAACCAAGTTAAACGCCAATAATCGAGCACAGAATATGACTCACCATAAATAGCGGAAACAAACACTGGGTTTAGTTGGAAATTGAGTGAAATATTAGCTTTTATTTATTGATTCCTATATTGAATTAAAGACGAAATCAATATTAAACAATCAATCAATAGATGAATAACTCGAATGTCTGCTCTCGTACTCTGTATTCTTGATTTCAAGGATCATTTTTCTGATAACTATCAGCTTTTTTACAAATTGACGAATGTGTGGCTCGTCTGAAATGTTTTCCTATTTATGAGTCCAACAAAACTGAATTTTATGTTAAAGAAAGTGAAAAATATTGAATACATTTACTAAGAGTTGACATAACGTCGAAACTCATGTCTTGAATGACAGCCAAAAGTTATTTTCGATTAGAAAATCAGTTTTCCTTTGAATTGAAGTTTATTTTTGATTATTATATCTCAAACTCAAACTCAAGTCGTTAACTGTTTTCAAAATTATTCAATCGATTGACTAATAATTGAAAAATGAAATCCCAGTCGTTTTCATTGTTAATCTGTGCTCTGGTTATGTTTTCTGTGAGTTCAGTGGAGTGTTGCTCCTGTGAGTGGATTCCTCCCCAAAGACACTTTTGTGAATCAGATTTCGTGGTCTTAATAATTGCTAAAAATGTGAGCGAATCCAATAATTTCAATGTTTATGACATCGATTTGTGGCGAATATATCGATCGAAAAACGGTGCCACAGATCAGTCACTTATGACAAAACAGATTCTGAGCCGAACTGAGGACAGTCTGTGCGGAATTCGCCTGACTTTAGGCGAGCCTTATATCGTATCCGGTTATGTAATCGATTCAAAGCCCAGAATATCTGTTTGTGGTTATAATCAACTATGGAATGAAATGTCTGTCGACGAGGAAATGGGATTCATTAGAGAATATAAGAAGAATTGCGACAGACTTTGAATATTCCATTTTTCAAAAGCTTTAAAATGTACACAAATTGATTTTATCTTGGTCAAAGTTGATTCAATCAATCCTCGGTGTAAAATATAAATTTTCACTTAACATTAATTAAATATATTCTTATTTTATTCATTAAAGTTATTAAGTTAACTATTTTCCTCTAAATTTTGATTTAGTTTTAAGTGAATAATAAAAAAATGAATGAAATAGTTTTGACTAATATTTATTCAAAATGGAAGTACTAATCAGTAAAGTAGTATCACTTCGAGTGTCAAAAAAGCCATCAAAAGTGTGAAAAGTGTTGACAAAGAAATGTGTTGAGAAACAGACGAAGACTCGGTGGTAGACATCGGGGTTAATGTTGTGGCCGCCTCTGTAACCGTCGATTCACTGGTAGTAGTTTTCGGTGACGTTGTTGGCGGTTGTGTGACATCGATATCCCAATCCCAGTCCCAAATGGATGTCCCATTGAAACATAAGGCACCGAAAATTTGTTTTTTATACTGTTCTTCATTCATTAGGAGCCATACGAAGGGGTCGTTGTCTGAACAGTTCATTCCGTTGCCATAAAATAGCAATACATTGTCTATCCTTTCGTTCAAAAAGTTTACGAACTTTTCTTCTCTGATATAACTAAAGAAATTTCCAGCTATTCATACAAAGAGAGTATTATTTTGAAATTAAGTCAAATTGAGTCAATTAAGTCAATGAAACTACTTTTTCATACCGAGGTTGATGGTGACGGGTCTATTTGCACCCAAGAAACTATCCCTTTTCAGGTTATCCTCAATAAGAATACAATCTTCCAAATTAATAAAAAGTCTTTCCTCTGATTTTTCCTTTATTTTGAAGGCATTGGAACTAATTTCTAATATTAAAATATTTCTGAAAGAAATTGAACTCAATTTGGATAAACCAACAAAACTATTGCTTCCGATACTTGATATTCCATAAAATGATTCAATCGGTGGAATGAATGACAAATATTTCAGATTATTTTGACTTTCATTGAAGGCATAGTCAGGTATTTCATCTATCAAGTAATCTTCAAAACTTATTTCAATTAAGGCTATATTTTTCAGTGAATTCAATGCTTTGTATAAATCATAATCGGGAGGAATGTTACGTAAGGCCGAAGGGCTCTGAATTGAAAGTTGGTGGATCAAATTATCGATCATTTTTTCATTGAATGCCTTCGTGTGAATTCTCGATAGTTTTTCTGCGCCCAGAATTGTGATCGACTCGAAGGCTATGTCCGCGAAAGCATTTTCCGGCAGTTCTTCGATCAAAGAATTTTGAATTATCAAAGATTGCAATACTTTTGTTGTTCCGCTCAAATCAGTGCTCAGTTTTTCAAACTCGAGGATCAAATTGAAATCTTGTTTGTTTGCATCACAAAGGGTTTGATTCCTGTCCTCTAATATTTTGCATTTATAGTCATATCCTTCGATTGACGTTAAAAAAATCAGCGCAAAACAAATTAAATTGGACCATGCTTCAAATAAAATATGTCAATTACAAACAAGTGAAGTTTTCAAAATGATATATTCATCACGTAAAACATACCTGGCACTTTGTATTCCATTTTAATCAGGAATTTCACTAAAAATATCAAATATTTCAACTAATCTTGTGAAAAAATAGACTGAATGAGAACTATAAGTCATTTAAGTGTTTTTTCGTGGTAATTATCTATCATTAAATAAAACAAAACAATTAACTGATTATATATTACCATAAATGAGAAACGACCAAGTTTACACTTTTCATATGATTCATGTCATAAGATATTTGATGAAAAATCATTTTTAGAGAGATATGAACTTCTCATTCATTATCATATTTGTATGTAATTCCGAGAATTTCCTCGAATTAATTACTAGCTCCAAAGTACGAGCTTTGAAAAAGTATCTTGTTAAGCCCTGCAGTAAATTTTTATTTGTTCATTGATTGCGGAATACATTCAAATGATTACTTCACTAAATTTATTAATTAATAGTTTGGTTAATAGAAACCCAATGTTTAAGCATTAAATTCTACAAAATTGTTACTCTTTATTGTGTTAACAAACGATAAACTTGCAATTTTTCACTTGCATTTGTTGATAACAATATTCTTCCACTTTATTACATCAGTGGTCATAAAATTAACAAAACAAAGGATAAGAATATAATTATTAATTATGTTTTTCTTACTCATAATTTATTGAATTAGTCATTAATACTATTAATTTATTTGTCAAATGATTTCAATTTAATGTTAGACACACGAAACCCAATTAACTTAATAAGCATGCTTAAATATTTCAATTATGTCTAAATTTCAATTAATTATATAAAATGCTCTTGTATATAACCCAGGAGAAGATGACAATACATAATGTCCGAGTATTTTGTGGCCATATTTAGGTGGTGGTCTTCACCATTGCAATGGCCGCTAATGTCATCAAATATGCTCGTAATTCGTATCCAAGATTATGCAAATTCAGAATTAAAAGCTGACTTTCAACCCATCGAGTGACAAGAATCAACTTAATAATCATGGTCAAATACAATGATACATGATTTTTCATCAGAGGTTTTATTGTTGGATATTCAAAAATTGATTTAATTTGACAAGTACAATTGAGGTAAATGTTAATTATTACCAAAAACTATTCGATTTATGCATAGAATAAAAACAAATTTGTAAACATTTAATAAAACAATTAAAAGATTAGATATGTTTTGAATACATTTGTTTAGCATTTGTTTAAAATATTTGTTTCAATGAGAAAAGTAATGCAATCGAAGAGACGATTGAAATAATCGGCAAATTGTTTGACAGCAAAGTATTGGAGGAGTTGTTACCGGAGTCCCGCAGAAGACTTCTTTTGCACTCTTCTCTGGAAACACATTCGTTGTGTCTTAAGGTGTTTCTGACGAGTCCTGACCTGCAGAAGCATCCGCTCACGCATTGCATAGTACAGGCCTGAGGTCTCTGGTCAGGGTTGATCACTGTGTCGCATGTTTCAGGACAAGCACTGCCACAAGAGTTGAATTCCTCATCTGATTTGCAGTCGGTTTCTTGTGCTGTCAATAAATCAATAAATTGTACCAAGTTATTTGATATTCAATTGGCAATTAATTCAAAAGTTAATATAAACAAAGCAAAACACATCCACAGAATTGAATTTGTGAATCTTAAATTGATCCTGGTTCAGTTGGTTTAAATTTAATTAGAAATCACAAATTCTGAATGAATAATGAAATGTAAATAAAATAAGCATAAAGTTAAGATCAAATAGTTAACTGAGATTTTTGCATGGTCATTCTTGCCAAAGCGATTCTTACCTGAATTGATGGCACAAATACTCAAAATTAGTGAAACAATTAAAACCAATTTCAAAGACATTTTTGTTATTCAATGAATATGTTTACGAATTCCCAGCGAAATGTGTCCAAAATTGTGTCACAAAATAAACTCGAAATGTGTTTGAATTTAGTTATTATTAGCTCTGACTTCGTGACTGAGTTTGTGGTCTCTGTCTGTTATCGAAGCACTTATTCCCTTATTTATCAAAAACTCACAGATTTTGTAAACGAATATAAATCTCAATAATCTCTAGAATTTAATTACAAGTCTATCAATGATTCAAACAAAGTATTCACTGTTTCTGAGCGGAAAATAATTTCCTTTCGGTTAACACAAAGTTTTAAATTCTTTATACGAAAAAGTCTCAAATCATTGGAAACCCAAAGCGATAAGAACGGCAAAAATGAGATTATCAGGGTAGTCAAAGTTGTATCTAGCTCAATATCAGCCTCAACATTTATACAGGACTAAGGAATAAATTATTTAATTTTACAATTTTTCTCTTCATAGGAAAGTATAAAATAGTTTGACATTAGGTGGAAACCATTTTTGCATGTTCATATTACTCCATACCTTGATAGTCTTACATATTTCGTATTACGACTTTCCCTAATAAAACATGTATTTATGAATAAGGCATGTTTTGCATCCAGTTCATGTTCATGATTCAGTATTTTCGTTATCTATTTACACAACTGTTATCACAAAAATTTTATGGCAGAAGAAAATGATTTTTGTTTGTCTTCAAGTCATTGAAAATTAGATAAAATTGGTTTCAATTGTCGTAGAGTTGAATGCATTTGTTGTCTGAATTGATTTCTCTATTTATTTGGGAATTTGTGACGAAAACACTTAAAGTGTTGAATGTTTTCTATTAGATATCTTAAACCTGATGATTAATGGGAGGGTATGGAGCAGTGTGACCAGGTGATTTTGAATCAAACCGGGACAGAGCAGTGTTTTTGGCCTTTTTGGCCGGGACAAATCCGG
>JAQGBD010000867.1:0-21978 GCA_034698165.1 Punctoribates punctum | reverse complement strand
CTCTCGCTCTCTCTCTCGCTCTCTCTCTCTCTCCCCTAAGTGTCCCTGATTCAATTTTAATCAAATCTTCATTGAGAAAAATATGAAATTAAATACTTAGTTCTCATGAATTGATCCGAAAGTAATATCAAATTTGACCGAAAGCTGGTTTAGATTTTAATTAATTATTGTCTTCGAAGCCAATTGAATGCGAAAAACAAAAACAAATTTATAATTTTTGAATATTTTTATTTATATTCTGTTCAGTACTTAATTAGTTTGACTTCAATTTCAATTAAAAATTATTGATTTAAAAAAAAAATTCAATTATTTGAAAAGTATTTATGCTTTTGTTATATCCAAAGCATATGAGTTAATAAATTCATTTTTGATTTATATATCTATAGATTTATAGCTCTTCCAAATGATTTGAAATATTGTCGATTAATATTGAAAAAACTGAACAGGATTTGAGTGGAAAACAAATTTATTGGTGAAACTCATTTAATAAATTGAGGGCGGATTACATCACAGCTTCAAAATGTCTTAATCCAGGTATTCCTCACTATTTTCAAACCAGAATACTCCTCAATAGGTCTACTAATTGTATAACAAACCGATAAATCATTTATTTAATAAAAATAAAATGTCATTAGTTTTAATAAATTCAGATTTAATTTATATTTACGACAATTTTAGGCAAATCTCGTCTCAAAACTATTCCAAACAAAATCAATAGAAATGTTTGACCTCTAAAATCAAATATCAATAATAATTCATTTTCATAGAAAATATGAATTCAAATCATTTTCTAAAATATAAACAGAATATAGTTTCGGATAAAAAGTTGTTTATATTAATAAAAAACTCATTTTTCATTATCACAAATAAATTCCAATTAATCTGATTTTTGTGTATAAACTATAAGTGATTTTATATTACAATATATTGAAAAATTAATTATACTGTAATTAATCATCTTTTAGATGTACAAGATACAAGGCAATTGTTTTCTGGAAAATAATGTCATAAAAATAAAAGCTTGTTCATTCAAATATATTTCCAAAAATAGACAGAGAATGACAGCAAAGTGATCCAGGACAAGATTTCTCAAGATCTAGCATAAAAATGATTCACTGAAATGAGAATGAATACAAATTATTGTTGTATAGAACTTTATAATTATGGTGACATAAAAATTGTTACTGAAATATCAAGTAGGAAAATTTATGATCTTGCTGATTTTGATTGAAATTCAACATCATTTTTAATGGAAATACCGATTTTACGTTTAGGATAAGTCTAACGAGAGGTGGACTATAAATAAATATCAATCAGTTTTATGGTTAGACAGGACTCGAAATTAAAAAATGTTATCGACTTTAAAGACTTGCATCAAATGAATCACTTCTAATGGCAATCAACACAACAATTGTGAATCAAAGCCTCAAATAGGCTTATATTTGAGTTTAATATTAAACCCAATACTTATTCTTATTTTCCATTTATTTCGTTAAACTATTTCTGACGAAAATATTTGGGACACAAAAACATTAGAAATATTTGCCAATTATTTTAGTAATGTATTTGAATTATAGTCTTAAGAAGTGTTCATATTTTCTAATAACCGGATCGTTCTAATTGTTAATCAACACAACATAATAACCGATGAAAAACAGTATTTTTGTTTAGTGACAGAGATGGGCATTACTTCCATCACTTCCACAAGTTTTTAATTTTTATCTAAAATTCTTTCGAAATAAGAGTCAAAATAAATGAGAAAATCTGACATAAATATGAAATTTAACGAAACTTTCTCTAAAAGGCTTCTGAAGAATGAGGGGTCAGATAATAGTCTATTATTAAGCGAATATAGAGAATAGGAAAGCCTTGTGAGAAATTCTACCCCTCTTTGTGCTGCAATTAATGGTGAAATCAGTATTCTTGTTGCTGTTGTGTCGGATCAATTAACTCCAAACAAATCCATTGTGAGTATAAAAAAGTAGTTCAGAAAAACTGATGTTATTTTTGGCAGAAGTTGTGATTCACTCAATCAAAAAGCTCTCCGAATATAATAATTATAATTATCTGAAACGAGTCACACAATAATCAGAGTTAAAAGAAACGCAATTAGTTTTGAATTAAGTCTATGTTTTTCAAAGAATAAATTAGTTTTCCGTATGAATACAAAAAATATAGTAATCTTTTCTGATATTTATGTAATCCTCGGGAAAACAGTTCAACTCTCTTATGATTTTTAAAGAATTATAATTATGTTATTTGTTATGCATTTGTCTCTAATCGGAAGCCCAGGAACGTGACTCAGCCCTGACTGAGCGCTGTTCACAATAATCTATTTACTATATGTTTAAAATTTATTTTTAAATCAAATGTTTTGCTATAATTTTTTCGCTAAAAATCGTTTTAATTTTGTTGTAATCATCTATTGTTGTTCTCTTAAAATATTTTCAAATTCTTTTGAATTCCTTTTTTAAAACTTTTGTTTTCGAGAAACTAAACAAAAAGTGAAAATAACTCAAACTTAAGGAACAGTAGTTTTATTAAATGCCGATTAATTTTGAGACTAATTTTAGTTATTCTTTGTTTTATCTCAGAATTAATTACAATAAACGCTTATTTAGTGTTAAAAATGTTGTGAAAGACTCCAATTCATTCATTTTCTAAAAACTATTGAAACTTCTGAAAAATATTGGCAACAATTGGCCGAACCTTAACTTTCAGAAGAAAAAACCACTAATAATAATGAAAATAATAATAAGTAATTATAATTAATAGTTAATGGCTTCCAATTATTATTAAATTTATTAAAGAAATTAAAATTTTAATATAATAAGGAAATGATTAAAAGTGGCAAGCTCAATTGTGCTCAATTGTACTAAATTGCTATTACTTGTAGTACTAAAAAAATTAAGACAAAAACTATTGAATAGTTTGTGAGCCAATCAACGGATGTATTAACGAATAATTATGTTATTAATTAGTGTTAATTATTTAGTAATAATTAAATTAAAAGTGTTTCTGAAATGAAACCAAAATTTTAATTATAATTTGATTAATAAGTTTTACAAATGTTTTGGAAAAATAAATTTAATATTGGATTGAATTCGCAAAACGAGAAAACTTAGAAAAGTTTCGACAAATTGTCGGACATTTCATTTCAATACACTTCTGATCGCAAAAAACAATAAAACATTGAATGACAGGAAATAACAGTAAATGAAATTAATTTAATATTTGTTAAAAAATTTACATTATTTTGAAAAACAAATCTATAATTTATATAAAACCAGTGTTGAGCCCATTGGCTTTGGGTGCAGTTCATAGCTTTATTGCTAATGGGCTTAAAAACCGTTTTAAGTCCACTCTGAAGACTGTCCTCTATGGCGGGTATTTGTTATTTCAGACTTAACTGCATTTCTGTCTGACTTCACTCATTGGGAACAAATGGCAAACAAATCCTCATTCATTCGGTCCTCACATCTGATTAAATGACATTATTCTGTGTTTTAGTCAAAACGCGGAATAAGAGATCAAATGATTGTTTTTGTGATGCCTTTAATTCTATGCTATGACTGCTCTTTAGTTTTGTTAAACTTTCAGAAATTTTTCTCTTCATTTAAATCTTCGTTTATTTCTTAATCGTTTTCATCCATTAAAATAACACCGATTTTAATGTCGAAAAAAGAGACGAATAATAATAATAAGTGATTTGCAGAGACACTAAAAGGAGAGGCTATCTTCAGATGGCCTCTGCTTTCGAGTTTGCGATCAGACCAGTGGTTGTGTTGACGACCCCTACATTTGTTTGCAGTTTTTTTATTTCTTTGAGCGCCCAAACAGAGAGAGTACGGGTTTTGGTTGTTTTAGAGCGCTTTCCTTTGAGTAACATATTACGGATGGGCTCATTGTCTACCAGTGCCAACATTGGGGGACCGAATGCAGCGCACAGATCGCCGATCAGACCGGCACTCGAGGCAATCAATGTGTCGGTGATATCGCCGTCGTTTGCAATTTGAAGAATGAAATGAATCATATAATGGACGTGCGATTGGATGAGTTGCACCTCTGGGTTCGGCACTTCGGCGTCTCCTTTCAATCCCTGAACAATACCGGTATAGGCCTCGAGACAGTTCTCTCGCACTTCGTTCCTATAGTCAATCATTTCATAATCAGAGGGATCAACAGTCAATTGTGAGGCCTGTCCTAAGGTCTGCAGAACGACATCCAAGTATTTCTTGAATTCTGTGCTAATGGCCAGAGCTATGTCTCCAAAAACAGAGAGGATCTGCGGTTTAACACTTCGATGGACAGAATTATTCTGTAAGTTCTCCAATAAGACAGTCATAAGTTCGTCACAAAAGGGAAGGACTCTCATTCCAATGGCACGACTTATATCTCCGACCAAACCCACAGCAGCAGAACATACCTGATATTCTGCGTAATTTTTTAGGCCTACAATGAGGAACGGCCGGAAGACATCCATATATTTGAGGAATCCTTCCCCTAAAGTTTCGACGAGTGTTCCCACAGCCATGAGGGCGTCCTCTTGGACTCCTCCAGCTTTGCCGCTCGCGTTAAACATTTGCAACAAAGCATTCATAATGGGATCCGATATCTTTGGAGCGTCTTCGGGGGTCATCTTCCTTAAAACCGATTGTAAAGTTGCGCACAAAAGGGACTGCAAGTCATTGACCTGTGCCCTATCGTTTGCCAACTGGAGGTGGTTTTCCATTGAGGAGATGTGGTTTTCAATAGTGAGGACGTGATTGAGTCGTTCCAATATAATTTCTGTCGTTCTCTGGACTATAGGGTAGCAGTCGTTGGGACTGTTTTTGATCATTTCCATCAACGCTTCGTAAGCCGCCGACCGAAGATTGGCCTGTCCTCCGTCCTGGCGTTCGGTGGCCTCAAGAAGTTTGTTGACAATGACCTGGAAGTATGGCGACAGACAGTATGTCTTGGGTTCTGTTCCTTCTGTGTCCTGAACGGCCTCAAAGGCTGCCTCAGCCAAAGAATTGAAAGCCCAGCACACGTTTGCGGCGACGCGAGGCTCAGACTTCAGGCCTTCAATCAATGCATCCAAAAGGGGTTTGAGAATCACTTGTTGGAGAACAGCTTCGGGGATGAGTTCACAAATGCGTCCTATAGTCCAGGCGACGGTGTCTCTCACGATAACGCACTGATCAGACATTAATGTGATGAGTGTTGGCAATGCCTGTTCCACAATAGGTCGCAAACTATTCACGTCCGGTCCCTCTAAGACACAACCGAAAGCCATTACAGCGGCGTCTCTGTGCCTCCAGTCAGCGCTTCCGATATGTTCCTTAACAAATGGTAAGACATGAGGTATGATCGCGTCTTCAGTACACGAGGCCATAAGCATCAGACAAACTCCCGCCGCTTTGCACGGATTCCAGTCGTCTTCATCGTCGGTCTCTTCCTGTTTGGTCAGGGATTGCACCAGAATTGGTACCAAATACTGAAGCGCTCCCTTTGCGTAGAATTTCGATGTGCGAGAGGGCGGTCTTCCCTGTTCTGCTGCTTCGGAGGCTTCGATGGCCAGATCTACTTCTTCGTCACAAACGTTGGACCAAAACTCAATGCCTTGGAGTGCAATCTCGTCGTGTTCTGAGCGCATGGCCTGCATTGTGATCGCGAAGAGGGCCGGACCCATATAGTGCTCCATATATTGGTAGTAAAGGGACATTATTTTGACCAAACACTGAAGAGCCGCCACTTTCACCTCAATTAACAACTTGTTTAGAGTTTATCTTAATTAAGACATAAGATTAAGTGAAGACATACTTTGATTTCCTGACACTGTGTGGCCTCACAGACCACTTGCATAATGAAATGGCGTTCCGAGTCTTTATCGAAATTGGCTTTAGTAAACTCAAGAGAGTTGCACAGGGCGTTAGTCGCCGCGAGTTTCACATTATTGGAGGGCTCGTCCTTTCGCATGCCGTGCACTATAGCCGTCAGAATGTTGTTCGACTGCGTGACCAGAATTTCGGGATCGATGTCCTGACAGATATATCCGATGGCTTCGAGTGTCGACTCTTTTATCATTTCAGTGCTGTTCGGGTTTGTGACGTTTTGAGTGAGGATTAGGATCAGGTCTGGCCATAAGCCGTGCGGCAGTTCTGCGACACCGATATAAGCGACACATTGAGCGGCAGAACTCGGCCTCGAGTTCTCTGTTCCCAAAGCATTCAACACATTCTGCTTAATGTAATTCCTGGACTGTTCCGGATATGAGAGCCATCGCTGTTGAAACTGTCCCCTAATGTCAGCATCTTTTGAGGTCAAGTGGTTCTTGAGCTGAAGGGCGGCCGCCATACGAATGACCGCATCGTTGGATATATTACTTAAGATTTCCGACAATTGTCTCAAGAATTCGGGCTATAATTCAAATAAATATTTCATCAAAACATTCAAACAAAGGGTTTATCTCTTTTCAAATCTATTCTAAATAATTGATTTAAACACAAATTTAGAGACAAATCACTTGATTTGAAACTAAAAGCATTAAATCTGTTGACAAATATATTGAGAATAAATGAAAAGACAATTGTCTAATGTCTTGAGGACTGACCAGATTCTGTTGAGCCAATTGTTCCAAATATTGCTGCGATGTCTGCAATTCGGTTTGATCTGCAAATTCACCACAAAATCAGATATTAAAGCAATGAATCCATTGTTGGAATAGTTATTACCCGAAGATATAGTTTTGGCTAATATTTGGCTCAAATCCATGTTTTCCCTAATATTGCGATCAATTAATCCTAATATTAATTACAATATTATTATATAAAAAGATCTTTTAATATATTACTAAATAATTTAAAAAATGATTTATTGAATGAATAATTAAATTATTGTTAATTAAAACACAAAAAACAATAGTCTATTAAAATTGATTAATAAATCGCCGGTGAGTTCAGCGCACATGACATCAAAGACCAGACATTTGAGTTCACAATAAACGAGAGGTCTTTCAAACGACTCAAACGACTCACCGATCACTCGATTTCTCCCAAATCAATGAATTGGTGGCGCACTTCAACACATCCCTTACCATCAAATACGACACTATTCTCGTGAGTGCCTTCTCCCCAACCATTGTCCTCTACCCAGTCATCCGCTTATTGTCAAAGTGTCTGAAGAAATGTATGGTTATCTCAGATGCAATTCATATCAAATTTTTATGTCTATCAAAGAAATTCGCTTTTAATTCAGTTTTATTGCAATTTGAATAATCATTTTAGGGCTCAAAAAAGTTGACTTTAAAATCATGTTATATATGGATGAATGACATAATGTGTGGCGCAATACAATCGACGGAAAAAGAAAGACATTCGTTGAGAGAGCGTTGGAGTCATCGGAAACGTTCACAAACAACAGAACCAAAAATATTTGTTTTCCAATCATTTAAATTTTGTTTCCAACAGAAGTTTAAATATTAGTAACACTAATAAAAATTAATCTCTTGTCTCAAACTTTGACTCAATTTGAGCAAGGGCATTTCAGAAAGTAGTCTATCTATCTTTGAATCATAGAAGGAATAAACTGATAATTTTGATTGATTTCAACTTATGAGACAACTTTGGAATAGCACTCAACTTATGTGTAGTCTAAACATTCGACTGGAAAATTGATTTTTGAACTTGATAAACACTTGATAATTGTGTAGCTCATTATAAAATCATTGAATTTGTTATTTAAGTCATTTTAAATGTGAATAACTCTTAATTATGTAATGAAGAGCTAACCGGAGGTCAAATGACTCACTCTTTGAATGGATGTAAACATAGTTTATGTTTGAGTAAAGGCTTTGAGTTGTGAACAGATCTGAAACATCGCTGACGTGTTTTCAAATCTAAACTTCAGTTTTGTTGTCCTCAGCTTTAAAAGTCTCCACTTTTTGTTGAAAAGCATTTAAATCCGTTTAAATATTTAAAAAAATTTAAAATATGGTAAGAATTGAGTCATTGGAAGGAATACTGATTTACAATTTGGACCTTTTGATGACAGCCCTCATCTCCAAGCAGTACATCTGTCGGTGGTGGCGGTCGTTCGCCCCGAGCGATGCCCACCAGAGCTAGTGGTGGCGGCGGTGGAACTGTTAAACAGCGAAAAACTGGTGCGACGAGCAGTGGGGCCGGCAGGTCAAGAGCCGCCGCCAACAGCGGAGGAATGTGGAGGTTCTATACCGACGACTCCCCCGGAATTAAAGTGTAATTATTTATTGAGTTATTCACAACTGATATCCATATTTAATGGTTGTTCCTCTGATCAGTGGTCCCGTTCCCGTTCTGGTAATGAGTCTGGTCTTCATTGCATCTGTTTTTATGCTTCACATTTGGGGCAAATATACCCGTTCTTAAGCACTTCCCCCGAACTATGAGAATATATTTTCATTTATTGGACCAAATCTTTGACACAATTTTGGTTTAAATGTTTTTTAATTAAATATTGTTTTCAAACGAAATAAAGATATGGTTTGAGTCGAAAACAAAATTAATATTACATTAAATTTATTGAATAAGTCTTTAAAATCCGCGAAACGTTTACTTAATATAAGTTTGTCTTTAATTCAAAACATTTATTCGTTTAAATCGAATAAACCGAACGACAAGTGATTAACAAAACAAAGGGTCGAAAAGGGATGACATATCTTAAGTTATATATTAATGCCTTCGATGACTAGTTCTCGTTATCTCGTTATCAATGCTCTACTCTTAAGAACTAAAACAAATTCAAATCAACAAAAACTAATCGAAAATAAAAACTAAAATTTGATATATTTTTGGGTAAAAAATATATTTTTCTAAAATTAAAACTTTTTTGAGAATCAAATAAATGTTAAACAATTGAAGGAACAGCCCTTAGACTCCACCACCGCTTCGGTCGACAGTTATTTTATTGAATTCTAGTTCTGCGGCCTTTGAGAACCGGCTGTGAGCGATGGCTCCGGTCTTGATGGCACTCATCAGTTCCAAGTACTCACCCAACTCGACCTGTCCGTTCTTATTGATGTCCACTTCGCTGAGCATCAAATGCAGTTCCTCTTCAGTCATTTTAACGCCCTGAGCCTGAAGTGAAATAAACATGGTTAGTCAAAGATTAATAAAGAGTAGCTTTTGAAGGAGGAGTGGACTTACTTTCATAGACCTCCTCAAGTCATTGATACCAATATATCCTTTGCGGTCGCGATCGAGAGAATGAAATTGTTTACTGAATTTATTGATCTCATCCTTCGTCAGAGAAATTGGTGACAAATCTCTCATTTCTTTGTTGACCTGTTGTCCCATTTCGTTCTTCAAGAAGTCCATCGCAATCTTCAGTTGTGTTTCCTTCTCCTTTGAACTCCATTTGAGTTCTTCGCCCATAACTTCAACGATTTTGGGTAACGTTTCTTCTGCGGCCTGAGTGTTGAGAAACGCCAAACGTAAGCGACGGGCGATCACATCGACTGCAGTACAGGCGTACTCTCGAACACCAAAACGAATTTCTGCCTCAATGTATGGAAACTCTGAGTGGAGACGACGTCCCGCTACTGGCCATCGCTTTCCGGTGAGTTCTGCCAACTTTGCCACTGCGAACGCTTTGTCCCCATAAGTATTGGCCAAATGTTGGGCCACTTCTGGTTCTAAGCCATAGTCCTGCACCAGTTGTATGTACAGAGTAGGAGTCCACCCTTTTCCTCCCTCTAACATCAATCCTAGTGTTTTGCAGGGAGAGGCGTGATTCAGAGCCTGGGGCTGATTCTCAACGGCGGCATTAACTGCCTCTTCAGCCATAATCCTATATGTGGTCCACTTTCCGCCGGCAATTGTGACTAAACCACTGGGACTGGTGTCGATTATGTGATTTCTGGCTATTGATTCGGTATTAGTTTTCTTTGGGTCTAAGACCAGGGGCCGAATGCCAGCCCAGGCAGACATTACATCTCCGCGACGGACATTAATGTCGGGATTCAGATAATGTCTGATTTCATTGAGAATAAACTGAATGTCGGATTCGGTTGGCGCCGGATTATGGGTGACCTCACATTCTTTATCAGTGGTGCCGGCAATAGTCCACTTCTCCCAGGGAAGGAAGAAAATGACGCGACCGTCACTCGTCGACGGATCCAAAAGACCCATAGATTCGGGACTATAATAACCGGGGAGAACGATATGAACGCCAGCACTGGGCTGACATATTTTACGAGTCGTGTGATCATCCATTTGTCGAATACTGTCAGTGAAGGGACCGGTGGCGTTGATTATGCACTTGGCCTTTACGTCCCACTCTTGTTTAGTAATTTGGTCCTGCAGTCGAGCGCCGTTCAACTGTCCCTTTGCGTCTTTATGCAGACCAATCACTGCTACGTGATTAGCGACAGTCGCTCCGTAACGGGCGGCGGTCAGAGCAATGGCCAGATTCATACGGGCGTCGTTATGTTGTCCGTCATAGTAGACAATGGCGCCGACCAGAGAATCACTTCTCAACATCGGGAAGAGCTCTAAAGCGTTCTTTTTTGACAAATAGTAGGAGGATTTGACGTTCTTAGTTCCCGCCACCAAATCATACATTTTTATTCCGACCCAAAAATAGGCTGAAAATCGATTGGATGTTAATTAAAATGGTTTGAAACAAATGGTTGCAATGGTTTACGTATTTGCCAGTAGTGATACACCGGAAGCATAATCGGCAGCGGATACGAGAGATGCGGCGCTATTTCCAAGAGATTAGCCCTCTCTTGAAGCTAAAAGTTATTATCTTATCATTTATTTGACTTCTGATAAATTAAAGACAAGAGAATAGAATGTGTGACTCACGGCTTCCCTGACCATTTTGTACTGTTCCAAATCCAGTTTCAAAATAGCCTTTTGAAGATATCTGACCCCTCCGTGGATTAATTTTGTGCTTCGACTGGACGTTCCCGAAGAGAAGTCATCCAATTCTACCAAAGCTGTCGACAATCCTATTGGACGGCCTTTGGATTAGATAAGGGCTATAAATAATGGATTTAAACCTCTGGTGACTGCGTCGAGGGCTACTCCACAGCCAGTGGCACCGCCACCAATAACCAATACATCATATTCTCGACCATCGCTCAAATTCTTGAGCTGATCAGCTCTGGAGGGAAGGCCTTTACTAGAAATGGGTTTGAGAGCTGTTGAGGGCTGAGATGAGGCCTTCACTGAGTAGGTCTGCAATACATAGCATAGAATGTGAACCGAGTCTTACCATAATCTCTAACTTAGTCTTCTTTACATCAGATTTTGTTTTTTGTTTTTGTCTAAAGTGTACCTCTTTTTTCTGTTCAATCAATCGGTAGACGGCATACGAGGAAATGCCGGCCCCGCACACCATCAGAGCGTACTTCGAGGCCCGTCGCAGCGATATCTTAGTGGCCATCGTTTTGATCGACTAATCTCTTCGGTCTAATCACAGGTTTGGAAATTATTAAATCAATTAATTGTCACGTTTTCAATGTTAACAGAATTTTGTTTAAATAAGAAAAACACTAAATATTATAAAATTTAAACAAATAAATAGTTTTATCTAATTTTATAACTATTTTTGGATTTCAGTTCAGTTTGTGGCCAACAATACAACAAAACTATTCAAATAAGTCTTAATTATCTCTTATATCAAACTAAAGTCAAACAATTGTTTCGTCAAAATTACGAATTTATTTACATTTAACAAATGGTTAGTTTGTTGTGATTCTTGTGATCTCTTAAGTCGAAAGTGATTTCAATAAACGAATGAATAGCCAATCAATTGACGGCAAATAAAATCATTTATAAATCACATGAAATGAAAATATCCTGACTTTAAATAGAGTTCAGAAATTAAAGTGCATTCAGTTCTCAGCAATCAGTCAATGAATTTCAGAGTCAATCCATTTGTATCCACAAACAGTGTATCGGTTCCGAAGACGAGGGGATCAATTCTAAACAGTTTTCCCTAAAAATATTCATTTTCGCGATAATCGTATTCAAAACCTGTCAACAAATCTTATCAGTTCTTAACCACTGTTTTCGTTTATGTCATATCTTTATATTTGACTCAATTAAAGTGATAAATGACAAAAATTGAGTTGTTTTAAGTGGAGGTCATTCAAAAGTGGGATTGTTTTTGAGTGTATTTACAAGTGATGGGCTTTACTGATGTTTAGGCGCACTCTCTTTGGCGCTCAACAGTAGTGAAGTTCAGGGATTCCCAAAAATCAACGGAAAATGACATTAAAACGAGTTTGAAGTTTGCGACAGATTTCCTCTGAATTCTGTCCGCAAACAATTGAAGTCTAGTTTTAGAGAGTTTTAGAATTTTATCTCTGAATCAAACCTTTGATTAAAATGTTTTGATGGCTTTCATTCAATGAAAATCATTAACTGAATTACATTAAAACATTGTATGAAATATAAACGCAATTTTGAACTGAAAGCAAAAATCCTATAATTATTTTATTTAATAAACTGAATACGAATTATATAACAGATTTTAATCAGTAATAAAAATAGACGTTTTTCTAAACTAATTAAAATGTTTTTATAACTCAAAACATGTGACATATCTGTAGTTTTATTCCAAAATATTTCGCATATTTTTCTGACATAACTATTCAAAAAATAATAGTAAAAACCCAGAAAAGAGAGCAAAAAAATAAAATAATTTTCTCTTCATTTTAATTGTTTTGTATTTTTTGTCTGATTTTCATTTAAAATCATTTTTTATGTAATCTAACAGAACATGAGTTCAGTGCTTATTATTGGATACGAAGACAAACTGTAAACTGAAATATCTATCGCATGAGTCATACATTTTTCTCAGAAAAGTTATACCTGTTTTCCAATCAGACAGAGAGAGACAGAGACAGAGTGAGAGTCTCTTTAAATTAGAAATTTGAGAGGCATTCAGTATCATAAAGGGAGAGCCATCATAACTGGGCAATACCACCAATGGGACCGGCCTTAGACTCTTCTAAAATTAAGGGGAAAGCTATTTATTGCTCCATTGGAGAAATCGGTGCTCAACTCAAGTACAGACCAATCCATTCCTATATCGCTTTCCAATGGCTTTGGTTGTCATAGACTAACATATCAGACAATCAAACATTTTTAATATTTAGTGATGTAATGTGAGTTGATGTTACCATGCTCTTAGTGATGCTCACTCTTGTTTACAACTTTATTTCATTTTTCCATATTTTTCAATCAATTAAAAAGTGATGAAAAACTTTGGACTTTAATATCAGTATATTTTGTGATAAGTTTGAAATTTTGAAAAAGTGTTCAATTTTTTAATCAATTAATAATCGAATCGAAAGTTCAAATATAAATTGATATTTGAAAATATTTTACCTCATTTCAAGTGATTAAAGCAAATGTATATCGAGGATAGTCTGTAGCGAAAACTAGTCGAACGAGTGTTGAATACCTGGCCATCACTCAAGCATTTTGTGGCAACAATTTTCGCTTTTCGCACACCACTCGACAATACTACCTGTTCTCGAGGCTCTCTGTGCGTGTGCTGTACCCCATTGCAAGTGCCAGTGCTTGAGACAAGTGAACCACTCATTCATTGGACTGCAATTAACTCTTAAACAAATCAAAATAGAAATGGTTTCCATTATTTGACACAAGATTTGCAACCATTTGAAGACCAAATCAAAACTCATTTTCAAATTAAAGGTAAACTTTTGTTAAGTTTTTATTATCTATAAAGTCGTCGATTGAGTGGAATATCGCAAAGCTATGCAAAAAGTGTTAGAAATGACATCAAGTGATAAAAGTGTTGAATTTGTGGCAATCATATGACGACATATGAAACAAATTGCTCTCAAATATCGTAAAATATGAATCAATCGGCGATTAAGTAATTATTTAAAATTAATTGTCATTTGATTTGTAATGTAATGCAATGCGCAGTCATAGTACTGATCAACACCTGTATCACTATATCCACTGTTTAGAGGCTAAACACCAAAGTCAGGAACTGATGGCAGCCCCGAACAAACACCTGCAACACGACTGTAAATAGGGTTTCAATATAAGTTTAACCTCGCTCATATCACAAACATATAAACCAATGAGTTTCGTCTAATCTATGCCAATGTCGGACTCTTTCCATCACTTTTTTATAATTCAATAAAAGCTGTTATTTAAGAACTTTTGTTAAGAACTTTGCTTTTTGTGATTTAATTATTGAATTACGAAATGTTTTTCAAATTTAATTAAATTAATTAATATTCCTTTTAATTAATTTGAAATTTTCATTCGAAGTGTGATTTGTTCTCATTTTGGTTTCAAGTGATCTCTCAATAGATAATGATTTCGATTATTTTTATAAATTTTTTTTGACACTTTCTTCATATGATTTTAAATAATTGATTAAATTTAAATGTGATTGAAATTTGATGTTTTTGTCAAGTTTTTCCTTTGTTTGAATATTTGTCCAGGCACAAATATTTATTAAATAAAGGGTTCAAAAGTAATATTCCACAGAAAAAGTGATTTTCTCTTTAATATTGATTTCTTGGGCCCTTCAAAAGGTATATCCGTTCGCATAATTTTATGATCTAGTTTAATATTCAATTTGCACGACATTTGCCACTTATTTTGTGTATTCTTCGCTTCAATTAACAGACTTTGAGGAACAAAAACAAAAGTTTTCTTTTCCAAGAAGTCCTTCAACTCAATGCTATTCATTAATTTTGTATAAAACAAGTGGAGAACAAACTAAAAGAGTTGAAACCCTCTCTTGGTTTGAATGATAGAAAGGGTAGACATAGGGAGACATTCATTGGAGTATTGGCTGATATATTGATTCAGTTTATTGTGAAAAATGTTTTCATTTCGAGTGAACCCAAAAGCGAGTGAACATCAGATTTATCGCACGATTCCGACTCTTTTCCCTTTAATATCCAAACCTGAGTCCCCTCTGTATTGCATACATCGAATCGTTAGCTCTTGTATTTTGGGTCTTTCCCACCGACCGATCGATACTGTGTTTTCCAATGAAATATTCTGCGCTTCTTTAACGCTGCTCTCTCTCTCTCTCTCTCGCTCTCTCTCTCTCTCTCTCGCTCTCTCTCTCTCTCTCTCTCTCTCTCTCTCTCTCTCTCTCTCTCTCTCTCTCTCTCTCTCTCTCGCACTGGAACTGGCGATGTGAGCTTCGCCAATGCCGTATGTGTGCTGACAATCACATTATAGCATCCAAATCGAGTCTTTATAAGTCTAGTGCCCCAATAAAGGCCAGGGAAACAGAGATCTGACTCCAGTTGTAGTCTTTTCATCCCTTGAATACATCTATAGATAAAACATATTAACCAAAAATAATAGAAAATATTGTTATTTATAATTGTTTTGCTTCAAATTTGACACTTACTCTGAATTCTGTGCTGACATTGGACTCAAATATAAATATTTATAATAATTTCTATTCTCTAAGTCCTACGAAAATATAATTCTATTTGTTATTCAGTTCTGCAGTTATTCAATATATTCATTCATTTGACTGAAATGCAAACCGAAGCCAATGCTTGCGTTTATCCGAAATGTCATTTACAGTGATTCCTGTTATTCTCCATTTCATTAATTCATTGAATTTTGAAGATATTCTGTCGACAAATCTCAGACATTCCTCTGATTCTGTGTTTCATCTTTTAACGGACTCCAAAGGTGTTCATTAATAGCAATCTATCAGTTCTCATACACCGAGAATAAATGGTAAAGAACTAGCTCATTATTTAATTATCTTATGTTTGATCACTTATGCAAAACAAACTTAAATTACCTTATCTCAAATTTTAAAACAATTAAAATAATTACTTTATTTTCGTTTGACTTTTCAGTTGAATACCAATTATTCTGAATTTTTTTTCGATTTCGTTACTTATTTTTTTTTCAATCAATTAATTCTTGGAAATATGAAAACTCAAGACTTGAGTTGCATTTTGTTTCATTTCACTCCAATTAGTGGTTATTATTGATATTTGAAACATATTTGGCGGAGAAATTTGATTCTAATTTTCGATCGATAGTAACAAACATTGAATTCAATGTATTTAATATATTCTTCATAAGTGTTGGCTCTGATTTGATCCCTTTTTGTCTCTTTAGGACTGTTTTAAGACTGACATGAATTTCAAATCGAAAGCAATAATGAATATCTGATGTCATCTCCGGCGCAGAGTTCAGGCCTTTCAATGAATTTAAAGAGCAATACATTTAACAAATCGACGACAAACTAATTAATCAAAAACAATGTCGGGTTCTCTTAAAAGAGGTCTCAGCATATGTGAGATCCCTCAAGAGGACACCCCCGGCATTTTCAGACCACTCGACTCACCAAAAGTCAACCGAAGATTCAGCGATGACTTAACCGAGAATCTTGATGTCGAAGATGTGGCTCACTTTGAAAAGGGGTAAGAATTTGATAAATAGTCAACAAATGACTCGCATTTTATTAATTGTATGTAATTATTGTGAATAGAATGCTATGCATTAAAGAAGAGTTATCACAAATAAGTCAAACTCTTCCTCGAGTTAACCAAACTTCTCAAAGCAATAACAAATGCATTGCTTTGAACTTACAAACCAAGAACAGCCCTAACCCGAGCCCAATATTACGCACCAGTATTAGCAACAAAAGTATTAGTACATCACTTCCCGACCTTTTGAACGAAAGTAGTATTAGAGAAGTTCCTAATAGACTGGAGATAGCCTTCAATCCGGAAAATGCTATAACACCGGCCACACCATTTGCGGCGGCAGTTATGGCACCCAGTCCTATGCATATCGCTCTGCCGGGGCCCAGTATGAGTTCGAGTCATGGTAACAAACATGGTTGGATCAATGGAATCTGGGGCTGTCTTAAGCCTATTTGGACTGCGATCGGCAAAAATGGAGACAAAGAGAACAAAATAGACGACTGGGAAATACCCTTCGAAAACATTAGGGACTTGGAGTGGTTGGGCAGTGGAGCGCAGGGCGCCGTCTTTATGGGCAAAATCAATAATGAATGGGTGGCCGTCAAGAAAGTCAAAGAGAAATATGAAACAGAAATCAAACACTTGCGGAAACTGAATCACCCGAATATTGTGGCGTTCAAAGGGGTTTGCACTCAGGCACCCAACTGTTACTGCATTGTTATGGAGTTCTGCCCTTACGGACAACTCTATGACCTTTTGAAGAGTGGAAAACAAGTGTCGCCTCAGAAAGTGGTCGATTGGAGTAAACAGATCGCTTCGGGAATGAATTACCTGCATCTCCACAAAATCATTCACAGAGATCTCAAGTCACCCAATGTTCTCATCTCTTATAACGATGTCCTCAAGATTTCAGACTTCGGTACCAGCAAACAGTGGAACGACAGGTCCACTAAAATGTCTTTCAAAGGAACTGTGGTATGGCTTTCATATCATTAATCTTTCGATCAATTTGTGTGAGAATTCAAATTAATTGATTGATTTGTTGTAGGCATGGATGGCGCCGGAAGTCATTCGAAACGAGCCCTGTTCTGAAAAGGTTGACGTTTGGTACGAATTAATTTTGATTACATTTGAGTTTATTATTCCGAGCAATAAGTGGGCCAAACATTAAAAGCAAATAAATTATTGATTATTAGAGAGAATACATTATATTTTTATTTGAAAGGAATGTCCGATAAATAGGTCTAATCTCTCGTTATATAACTCTATCCGCTGTTTAAGTCATTTGGGTTTTTACTATTCTTTCCTTTCTTTTGACTATTAATTCATTTTCAATAAAACTTTATGACTGACAAAACAAATAACTCTTTGCATAAAACAAATGACAAATAGATTTCGACAAAAAAAGTTCTAAAAATAGAATATAAAGACATTAATTGGAAGAAATAAGAGGTCGTCCCAAATACCATATCGATCACAAAGAAGTTACTCTTCTCTTGTTTTTTCGATCGATTATTACATTTTTAAAAAAAAAACAAATGAATAAAACTCATTAACCTATTATTAAATTAATTTACAGGAGTTTTGGTGTTGTCTTATGGGAACTCATGAATTGTGAGATACCCTACAGAGACGTCGATTCTTCTGCTATCATATGGGGGGTCGGAAACTCAAGCTTGACTCTTCCAATACCAACCAAGTGTTTTCCAGAGGGCTTTCGTCTTCTGATGAAACTCTGTTGGAGTGCAAAGCCTCGGAACAGACCCTCTTTCAAGCACATCATAATGCACATCGAGATCGCTGCCAACGAATTGGTCAATATTTCTCCGGATATGTATTATAATCTCCAAACGGAATGGAAGGAAGAGATCGCTAATTGTCTCTTAAGAATGAAACGCAATGGAAGACAAGATCTGTCCAGTGATGACGAGGCAGAGCTCATTAAAAAAAGAAAAGAAGAACTGATTCACGCGCAGGACATCAGAGAACACTACGAACGGAAGCTGTTGAGGGCTAACGACCTGTATATGGATTTGACCGCATGTATGCTTCAATTGGAACAAAAGGAAAAGGAACTCATCAAAAGAGAAACCATTCTCTCCGGCGGACGAAGTCATAAACGACAAATAGTTGGACCTCTCCTTCAAGCAGCTCAGGAAAGGATGAGTAACAGTAGGAGAGGCTCTTATAGACCGGACCAACCAATCGATTTGCAGAGTCCCGTCAAAAGTGCAAATGACTGCATATCATGTCACGGGTCGGCCCGTTCCAGGATTAAGCGAAGCAGACAAAGACGAAGTGTTAACAGTCAGACGGGAACTGTCCACCAATCAAATCAAATGTTGAACTCTCCTCTCAATAATAATTCAATAAACTATAGTCCGCGTCCGAGTCCTCTACAGGAGAGGAAGAGTTTTGTCGACACTGAAACTCAAACGGACAGTGTTTTTACTGATTCAGATTTGGTGAGTCCCTCTTCTTCTACTCTATCGCCTATGTCTGCGATCGGAGGAAGAGGAGAGACTGTCATCGAAATGGGCGAAAACGATATCAATGCGGGTATTATTCGAGGAATACCTAAAACCAGCACAACCTCAACATTCGACTCTGGTTTTGGTGATTCATGTCTGACAACACCAACAGCCAGAAGTGGAACAGACCGAAGTCCTTTAACACCGATTTCAGGAAAATCCAGTTCTATTGAGACCGACACAGAAGAGTCAAACCGGACAAAAATGAAGAGCCGGTCGACGGCTATCACTCAGAACACAGCCCCGAGTTTGAGTTCAATCGATGAAAATAGCGGTCAATTCGCTGGCAATGAGGAGAAGGACTACTGCGATGTGGCTATCGTTAGGAGAGGGAGTATTAGCTGCCAAAGAAGGTTCAACTCTTGCCTTCAAGATTTCAATAAGTGTTCCCACAAATCGCCGCCATTTATAAGCCAAAGACCTGCCTTACAACACGCGGGAAGCAATATATCAATTATGTCTCACAGTTCCAGTTCTGATGAAGAAGAGGGAGCCGTAGACAGTGATGATTACCACCCGTCGCCGCATAAGAGGCTCGGAAGCGGACGAAAACTGGCCAAACATCTAAGTCAACATCGACTCAGTGGTCAATCGATTTCGACTCTGAGCTCAGATGGAAACCTGACGGACGAAGAGGAGGGGAACACAAGTGAATACTCGAGTAATCAAAACGATTTGATTTCTAGTCTTTCAAACCCCGATCTGACGAATGCCAACTTAGACAACAATCCCAACTCCGTCGGCATTATTGACAACAAAGTAAGTGTAGAACAAAGTCTGAAACCCATTACCACTTAAACAGAATATTTGGAGAAATACCTAATTATGATTGGCTTTGGTTAAGACTCAGCCGTCGACTCCATACTCATTATCTTCGAGTACGACAAACACGACGACAACAAATTCAGACACCGATGACGTGTCGAACGTAACGGTGGCCACAAATTATTTAGTGGTCAACCAACAGAATAACAACAATAATCAGATGACATCCGCATCGCAGACCTCATCCTCATCACAATCACAACCACAACAACACACGAGTGAAACCACTGTTTGGTGATATGTCTTAATTGCTTCAACTCTTCATTAGCTCACAATTAGTCGCATAATATTCCAAATGAATACAAATATTTCGATACAAACAATCGGTTCCATTACTTCCCATACATTCCACTCAATCTTTAATTTAACTTTAATTTAAAGTAATTTATTTGAAAACAAAAGCATTTTTTAGAGAGACTTAAGTTTGTATTAAGTATTGAAATAAGTATTTAAATCAATTCCAATCCAAATATTCTCCAAATCACCGAAAGTATTGATTGCGAGCATAGGTTAAGGTATATATGATATCCGTATTAACTGTAATCTACTTTTGAACTCTTTATAGAACTTTAATTTTATATAAAATTTCAATGAGTTTTGTTTAAACGATTCTATCAATAAAATTACTGTTGAATTGATTTTAATTAAAACCTATTCTTATTTATTCAAAATATTATCGAATTTCCGGCAAAAGTATTTCGATTGAAATAATTTCAAATCCGATGTCTAACGTACAACGATAACTATGATCTTGGTTTCTGTGAATTCGAATTTGCAGTCTTACAGATTTTATACAGGGACAATTTATGTCAAATTTTCTCATCATATATCGAGAGACTTATCAAAACATTAGAGAGTACTCCAATTTATTACTAATTGATTTGTTTGGGAAAATCATCGAAAATATTTAACACTGAAAAACAGAATTTTTTTTAGTTTCTATGGAAAGGATTCTCAAACTCATCAAAATTTAATCAAATTTCTATAGTTATTAAGTATACGATGACAGCAATTGTCATAATTGTATAATTATTAGTTACATCTATTAGTTGTATCTATTAGTAATAATCACTATCAAAACCATATTTATTGCAAGAAAAGTGTCCTAGGTTTTCTTATACAGAACAGACTCTCAGCCCTGAGTTAGCCCTCCGGTTAGGGCTCGAGTTACACTCCAGTTAAAACACTCAAAGAAAAAAGTTTCATTAATTCTAAGGTAAGAAAGCACTCCAGTTTAAAACTGTAGTTTTTGGCAAAATGATCCATATAACTCGATTTTTGCCTGGAGTCTGTACTATGTGTACCGATTCGCCTTCTCAAAGGGATAGTCAAATCTTTTCAGACGAATTCAGACAACACAACAATAATTGTTTTCGAGAGATATTGATAGTGAAACAGAAAAATCAAAAACTATTTATTGGAAAGTTTCGGAAATGGTGCCATGCTAAATCAATGCTAAATCAATGCTAAATCAATGCTAAATCAATGCTAAATCAATGCTAAATCAATGCCAAATCAATGAGCTTATCGTGTTATACACAAAGAATACTTGAGAGAGAACCCAAATACAACCTAGAGTTCAAGCAAACGAGAAATTGTCCGACCTACGGTTGTAATCAGGAGTAATTTTCAGAGAAATTTCAGCTAGGCTAGACTTACTTAAAACTCTAGGTAATATTCTAGGTTGTACTAAGGTTCTCTCTGTTCCAGAAAAATCTTGTCCATTGTTCCAATTCTTGTTCCATTGGTTTTAGCAACTTCAACAACTTGCCTTTTTCGCCAAAACTAAGACTAGAATACATGTAAAGTAAAGTTATTATAATATGTTAAAAGTGAACTTGGTATCTGTTTGCTATTGGCTTAAAGTTGTGAAAGAATTCAAATTTGGTGGTTCTTTGGCCAAACTGTATTGACTGCCATCTATGAGACGACAACCGATTGCTTACATTTGAAGAAAAAATACAAAATCGGTTAAAACATATTTATTTGCAATTTATCGGTGAGTTATCCCAAATTGTGTCACTTATTTGTGCCGAAAATGATTTGTTTGCATTTGGTTTGAATTGTCAGCAATTAGTTTGAGATTAACTTCTGATCAAATATTGTGTAATAATAGGGATGACAGCAATCAATAACAGCATTAAAGCGTTATTATTAGTTGTATTGAAGACTGCATTCAATGCATTCAAT
>JAQGBD010000866.1:0-21979 GCA_034698165.1 Punctoribates punctum | reverse complement strand
CCATAATTTCATATTCTATCTTTCACATGGCAAAATTTTCGGTCCCGACGTCGTGAAATTAGAGGGGTTTCAGTGTATTATGAAAGAGAAGAATATTTTAATTAATTTTTCTCTTATGAAATGAGTGCACAGAATATTATGCTGTGCGCCAAACAGAATAATAAAGAATATTCTGTTGGTTTTGATGTAACTATTCTTCTGATATTTGAGTAAAAACATCTGATTTCCTCGACATGTATACCAGTGCACAGCCATCGCACAGATTCAAAACGCACAGAATAGAGACTACAGAATCAGTATTTCCTTCCCATTCGGATATAATCGAAATTGTGATAATCGAAAGTCAGTACTAAATATAGTTATTCTGTGCAAAAGTCAGAGCGGAAGACAAACAAAACGATAGAAAAATTCAAATAAAAATCTGTTGCTATTTATTCTTATTTGAAAAACTCCACTAGGAGATATTTATATTAGTTCAAAATGTCAACCAATCGGGCCTACAAAGTCACATTACCATAAATATTCAGCTAATAGACCAAGATTAGTTGAATTTATGCAATAAACTACCGGCGCTTATCTCATCAGCAAAAAAGTTTTTCGCTAATAATTTATGTCTATTTAATGCCATAAATACCCGACTCATGTCTGATAAAAATAAGGCTAAAAAACAACGAATAATAGGAGAGAGCAGAGGAGAGGGAGTGCGGAGAGGGATAGAGAGATAAAAACCCATATTAGAAATGCGAATCATATCACACCTAAACTATGAGACAAAATGTAATACAAACCCAAATATTTGACTGCCATTAATTCGCGACACATTACTCAACACTATCATTGTGTTTATACTGCTCAGGGAGGGACAGGGGCTCGATAGTCAAATTTAATTTAATCCTGGTAATACAGTTCAAATGGTCATTTCATTTCTTATTAATAAAATGCTTCATTAAAATTGAAATATCGGCTAAAATACAGGGAAAACAAAAATTCTCCGAAAATATTATTGATGAATAAACATGGACAACTTTATTTACCACTCATGTCTGGCCAAACCTGTGCTGTATCTATGGCTCTATGACCGCACACACGCGCTATTAAATTAAATGTTATGTCAGACCTGCAGAACATAAAATCCATAAAATAGTATTCAAAATATTCTTATGATTTGTCGAACAGAATATATAAAAACCGGAATAACTCTGTTTTCAATCAAACAAATTGAATCGAATAAAAGAAAATATCTCTTAATTTTTCACTCTTGGCATATAATCAGGGCAATAAAAATCAATATTACATTTTGAATAAAGAGAAAAACGAGTCATTAATTTAATTTTTATGATTGAATAGGAGAGATAAGAAAAATACTTTTGACCAAGGAGCCCCTGATTTTTGAACTAGCTAAGCTAATCTTCTCCCATAAGAAAATTTACCAAGCTATCGCCCTTGGTCTGGTACTTTGACCATTACTGGTAGAAATAAATTCCTATTTCGCAAGAATTCGTTGAAGAATATTCTGTTAGAAATAGATTTGATAGAAATATAAATTCTGATAAATTGATTTCCTTTCAATTATTACCAAGATTAAATGAAGCTTTTCTGGTATAGTCCGCATTTTGCTGATCTATGATTATATACCTGCAGAATATTTCTGTTAATATACTATTCAATTATCCATTAACTTTATTTCCTTACAGAAGAAGAATTGAATGCAAGACAAACACGCGATACAAATGCATTTCATAACAATTTACAGATAGACTATTCCTATGCTGAAAGTCATAGAGCACTGGTATAGACCCGGAGTCGAGTGGAAAGCCATACAACGCCTTTCCATCGGTCCCGAGAATCGATCTGAAAGTCTGCAGAAAACACAGAATCGTTTCCCTCTTATGAGAAGAGAAATAGAGAAACGAATCGATGCCTCGAATTTCTGGCACAGAATAAAATGTGAAAATTTGTTTTAATGACCGCTGTTTTGCAAAGAGAAAAGGATGAGCCCAGTGCTGAGCACAGCATAAAATAGGCAGAGTTTACTGGACTAGAAACACATAATTAATAGTCGTCTCATCTTTTCATTTGATAACAGTTTTTAATAAAAACTAATGAAAAATATTTCATTATTTTTGATATTCATCGAGTGTGACCACATTCACCAAGATTAAATTTTAATTATCATTGCATTTTTTATTTTGCTTGTTGATTTCTTGATGAATTTGTGAAATATTTATGAGGAATTTAATGTATATTTTGTAATGGATTTTTGAGCAAGGGCATCTTAACGATATCAGTTACAAAGTGGCAAAGTTTTACCATAATTATAGCATTTATATAACATGGTCATTCTAGTTTTGATTCTAGATAAACATTTTCCTTGAGTTATGGTTATCCAAAAGCAAAAACTCAAGTAAAATATGAGCCGACAAAACAATGGGAGTAAATGCAAAGAACATTTATCATTAGAATCGAGGAAATGGAGAAAAATCCATATTCAAGATCGAGATAACCATGAATGTGAAATCTCATAAATTTGACCAAGTTTATTTGGAAAATTATTATTTGCTTACAAATAGAATTCAAGTGATTAAAGTTTAATATAATTAATATTAATTTACCATGTAAATTTCCAAATAAATGTCCAGGAAGGTAGTCAAAAAACATTAGATACCCTGCTAATCTCTGGTATTTTGTGAGATAAATGAAATTATGAAAAATGAATATAAAAATGGATCAATCATTTCGAATGTAATTCAATATATTCAGTAATAGAATAATAAAACAGAATATTCTTAAGATAGAAGTTTGTCCAAGGGTATCTCACCAATCATTCTAATGGTTAAATATTTACGTAATCACGATACTCATATATCAATCGAGGTCAAACAAAAACAAGATAATGCGATAAATAAGTTTATTTTTATAATTAGTGAAATAAATTTAGTTAATTAAACGATTGCGTGCTTTCAATGAATAGATAATTGAATTCATATGATTTCAGCCAATATTCCATTGATTTTAAAATCATAAAAGTTATTTGCTAGATCGATTTAATTTCTCAGGTTGTGAAAGATAAATTCGAGTTTAAAATACTTCAATACTAATTAAAAATACTAAGATGAGCAGGCTACTTATGAAGTGTTCAAAATTATTCAAACTTGAGTTCAAAAATCAATAAAATCCCAATTTTGTCGACAAATACTTTGAGAAAAGCGTCTCTTAAAGTGTTTATTATTATCCCAAAGCGATTCTCTCTCTTCTTCGGTGATCTTAAATGAAAACTCATTTAAAAATAGATATGAAATCTCATTAAAAATATTAGATAAAGATTTTGGATGAAAACTACTCTAATATATTGAGAGGAACGCCATTAATCGATTAGAGTACAGACAAACCGATTTAACTCTCAATATATTCATCAAAGAATTCATATAACTTTCACTTAATTAAAAACCAATTATGAACTGATCTGGTATTTTACAGATCTAATCATTAGCAAGTTGACATACAGAATTTTCTACCATGGTAAATTAACTGTCCATCCGAACTAATCAAAAGGGGTTTCACTGTATAATAAACACAAGAATATGAAGAATAAGAAAGGCTTTCGAAACGAAAAGTTGAGATAATTTTATGCATAACATGAAAATTGAATGAAAAAATGTCGAGACTTATGCGAAATACTGGCGAATGCAGTACTGATATGGAGAAGGAGTGGGGTCTCTGTGCTAAGCCTTTTATCGAATAATAAATTCCAGTTCACTATTGTTTGTTAGGAATATTCTGTGCGACTATTCTGTGCTGCACTTCTTCTGCAATGGTTTCGGGCACAGAATAATAACAATGAAGAGCCGAGTCATTGATTTCTCGCTCCAAATCTTATAGATTTCTCGCACAGAATATCGATTTGATTTCCGCCACCGATACGTTTAGGTCAGAGCGCTGTCCAGTAGTTCAATGGCCGTGACTTATGATGAGCTCAAAACGAATGAAACTACTTTTCTGTGTCATATTCTGTCCAAAATGTATGTCTATATTACTGCTGCTGTCTGTCCACTGAACATACATAATGTCCATTCAATATGACACATATCATGACGAGATTATTCGCACATTCTCGCCAAGGTTAGATGTGGGCCGTAAAGCCAGTCTGAAATGCTCAAGCTCTATTATCATACTGTTTTTTGCACTAGATACAAATATTTTTGATAATCATTTTCGAAATTGATGAAAGTTGATATCTGATCTTGTTCAATTAATATAATTTTCCATTCTCAAATTAGCTGAATATATCGAGGTTCTTTTAATCTTGGTCTTCTTGGTTGTGTCTCATTGACAAGTTTACTGACCGGTGGAACTTTTTTTTATCAATATTCTGGATATAATGTCAGAGAAAAATAATCTTTCGTTTATTGAGACGACATTTCCAGAGCACAAAATGTCACACAATTTATATGAGAAGAAAAATCATTTCCAAAATTCACCCATAAATTAAACAACTCATAAAAGCTATAAGAGTAAAATAACGAAGGTATTTTCTTGTCATGGCAAATTCAATTTACTGAGCAAGATAAATTTAAAAATGGGAAACAAAAGCGAAGGATATTCGGAAAATTTTCAATCTTTTATAATCGGATTTATTATATTAGAGGAGAAAAAAGAATTTGATTCTTGTTTTTAATGAAATAAAACTTTATTTTCAGAGAAAAAATTCACTCTTTTTTCATCCAGAAATCAATACTCCATTTTCATGGCTCAGTTATTTTGAATTATAACTGAATTATTCTTCAGCCAAATGTGACATTTAAATAGACAGAGAGTAATACACACACAATAAGAGAGGGACCGACCAGTAATATAACGTCACATAAGGGGAGCGGAACGGAGAGAAAAATTCTTTGCACAGAATAATAAAATTTATAGCTTAACCTCTGCTATAACTCTCGGCAGTACTTCCCCTGAAGACTCTATGAAATGAATTGAAGGATGAATTAAAAATTAATTCAAAAACATTTCCAGTGATTCGAATGGTTTTTGTGTCGACTCAACCATAAAACGAGAAATTAAAAGAGAAATCTCATCTCAAATAAGTACACATCGATTGAGAGATAAATAAACAGAATAAATGTAGTCATCGGTGATGAGTACGCAGAATATAATCAGGGTATTAACCTAAGAAGGGGTTTGGTGGAAGAATCCTAAAATATAAGCAAGAATAATTTTACAAAAAATATTACACTCTATAAAATTAACAAATGGGTAGTTATTAGATACAAAATTTGCCTTATTCAAACTATGTGCCAGGTGAAAATTCACAAATTTTATAGGTATAAAAATAAATCTAATTCTTAGACAGAATTAATACAACCAGGATACTTGTCTAATATAATAATGATAATTTATATTCCATATGTGATATATGAAAAGCTTTACAAATTAGAATAATTTGAACTTGAATAAATGTTTACAGTTCATAAAATTGCTTGGTAAGATAGGAATTACCTCTACTATTCACATCTATCAAATTCTTTCATTTTGAAGAGTCAAAAATTTATTTTGAGTTACCTTGCTCATCTTTAAAATTATAAAATAGAAAACAATCTCTTCTATTATATTCCTGATAAAAATAAATGAATTTAATCACGAGCACAGTTTCAAGATCAATTTTTCACCCACTCGACAGACCACCCACTTTAATATCCATGTCAGACAAGAGGATATGACTGTCCAGCGCTGGCGGAGATGAGTGGACTCCACTCTCACGGAACAGAATAAACTTCGATATAACTTATATTGGATTTACGCGTGACTTAAGTGAATAAAACTCTTGGAATATAACCTAAAAAACAAAATCAAATAATTTGATTCGCATTATAAATGAGTGGACACACAATCGATGGATCGATATCTGGCGGAGAGGGAGCGCCTTCACAGCACAGTGAGAGCGCCGGCAACGTTAGAGGATTATTGTCCTCATGTAATCTTCAAAGAAAATCTCTTCTATTATCTAACATTCGCTACAATTCCTTAACAGATATTCCATTAAATTTAGTATTTTTCTCAGAGAGAGAGAGAGAGAGAGAGAGAGAGAGAGAGAGAGAGAGCAGCATAAACACAGGAGCCGAGGACTGGTAGGAAATGGAAGGTATAAGTTATACAATGGAAGTCTCGCACAGGAATGACAACATCTGTCCATAAAAACGTCGACTCATTTAATGCTCGGAAATACTGTTACTCTTTTGTCTTCTGTTTTGTCTGATTTTTTTTTCTCTTCTCATTCTTCTGACGAATAATATAATAATAGAATTGTCTGAACGAAGAACTCGAAGAATAACAGCTGAAGAATAAACCGAAACAAAGTTTTCACTTATTATACGATCGCTTTTGTGATGCATTTTCACTAATACTGTGTTTGGGTTTTGTAATCATCGAAACTATGAAAAGAAAATAAGTTTTTCAAAGACAATATTTTATGGCTGTGTGTGAGCAAGGTGGATTCCATCAATTTCATCGTTACTATCATTTCCTCTAATTCTGGACCACCTTGATTATATAAGAATTGAACGAACTTGAAAATTAAAATTCTTTTGTTGGAATTTCTAATATATAATGTTGGTACTTTTTAGGCTTTAAAGTTAAATAGAACAATTACTCGATTATACATTGTTAAAAGTATCTGGCTTAAAATTCCTATGAATTTTAACATTCTAACCAGAATGAGTTTAAATGTTGGGCATAAAGAATGGACAGTAATGATCTTGCACATCAGTCATTTTGGAATACTATTCCATATGTTATAAAGAATTATATTCAGTCTATTATTCTATAGTTTTATATGAAAGGAGAAAAAATAGAAGAATATTATGAGTGAATTGAAAGACAACATTAGAGCCACTCTTTTCACGAAAAGTGTTTTGTTTTTATTAATATTTTCACTGCTTTTATCTCATAATTTAGGCAACAGATAGTCTATTCTGAGCGCTGGCACTGGCATCAGATGTTTTATTGGGAGCCTTGCGAAGAGCCGGTGCTCAGGAAAATTACAATTTTATTCTATGTGTCGCCCGGAATATTATTCTGTGCTTTTGATTTGGAGAGACTCACTATTTTTAAGTGACTTTTATATTATCGATCGCTTCGTTTTGAGATTTTCAGAGCTCAGAATCAACTTCTATAGCAAACAGTAATAAAATTCAAAACTCTTATATCTCTACTCCCTATCCATTTCACAAACTGTGAACCAGTGCTGAGCACAGCCTCAGGAATTCTAGGGCTTAATTTCTGCACTCAATGTATTCAGAGCTGAAATATTTTCCTTGCGATAGACAGTTTGCACAGTCCTTACACTAGAATGAGCACCGGCTATGATAGACACATATCATTGGTCAGAATGAAGGCCCAATTTTGCACAGAATAAGACATCAACAGATACTGACGTCGAATATTCAACGACTGGGGGCCGGGAATGAAAATTTACATTTTTATATACTTTTCCAGTGATGGCAACTCATCCAACAATATATACACTTCCAGAGTGAGTGAGACATCACTTCTCAGCACAGAATGAAAAAAATTTCGTACAGAAGATAAGTATTGAATATATTTTTTTTTCGACCACTTTTTTGAGTGAAAGGCAAACGAGAGATAAGTTTTTTACATAAAATATCAAAAGAAATGTCAATAAAAAGCAATTTATTTTCAAAATTTGCAGGAATTTCGACAAATTTATCAGAATTTATCGCCAAAATTGGATATTTGAACTTGATTAAATGTGAAATTCATCATGGCCTTGGGGGCCTAATTCATTTTCCATAAATAATTTAATGAAAAATTACAAAACTCTGCAGCGCTTTGAGAATCACACATAAATAATCCTGGTTACTTACCAAACCTGCGAGTGGAGTAGCAGGGTCGTAATAATCAAGAACCATAGCTTGCAGTGCCACACTGAGCCCAAACCGATCATTCTTCCGGCGTCTTTGAGCCAACCCCTGGCCTCAGAGACTTCTTCTTCCTCTTCGAATACCTTTTTGTCAACACTTCCTCCGCTTCCGATGCCTTCCCTTCTGCCACAGCCCTCGATATCCAAACAATCGCTACCATTAATACTGTTGTCATCAACAGTAGGGCTCAGACCAAAAGGAGTAGGAGTTTGAGGCAGACTTAACATTAGACTGTCCTCCGGCAGAGTTTGTCTAAGTTTTGTCACTAAATAGTCTTTGTTAGCGATGAACACAAATTTGTTGATTCCATGTCTAGAGATAATGGAATGGAATGACCAAGAGTTAGATGAGAATCAATAAATCAAGTAATTCATTCAATGGCGAAAAAATATCAAATCCCAATCAACCTAGATTCAGTCTTGTTGAAAATAATTTTTTATTTTAACTTGGTGATTGATGGAATAACCCAAAGATAAACTTCCTGGATCATAATAAGTTCAAAGTTCAGTCGAGTTCAGAACAATAGGAGAGAATATAAACCGAGAATCAAATACTTTCTTCTGATTTATTGATGGAAAATATTTCCACGATTTTAATGATGGATAGACTCCGCGCTCTCAGAGGTCACGACATACAAAAATCATACCATTTATGGGGTATTTATATTCCTGTCCCAGATTTAAACATTACAGAGCACAGTATGACAGCACCGGCATAGTTAACAATACAGTCTAATGGCGAGAGAGAACGACCTGAGCTATGCTAGACTTTTGAAAACGTTTATATTCCGCCCATTCGAGCGCAGAATCGCATGTCTTTCCCCATAAAAACACATTTGGATAATAAAATTCTTGTCTTCTGCAGAATATTCGTGTAATTCATGAAAAAAAGTGAAAAACAACAGAATATTATTCATTCGTATTTCTAAATCAAATAATAATTTGTTTGAATTTATTTTCATTGATGTTCAAGGGTTGGGCTTGAAATTCGTCAAAACTGAACAAGCAACAAACACACCTAATAATAAATTATAAAAAGTCATGTTTTCAAACTAATTTAAAGACTATTATATGACTGAACATAATTAAATTGAACATTTTTAATCAAATTCTATCGAGGAATATGAAATATCTAATAATAAACATGGATATATGATAATATCAAGATGATTTATAGGTCAAACACGTTGAAAAACAGATGAATTCTATAAATAACACTCGAAATCATTTTCAATTACAGAATAAATTTTCATGTTGAATTTGTAAATAAAATGTATCATCCAGTACTTTTCCTAGATCAATAATCCTGGTCAATACGGCCACTAAACTATTCATTAGAAATAAATTATTCATAAACTAAATACAATCGACTGAATAATAATTTTCGTTCGGTTTTTGAATAAATTCAATGAAATTAGATTTGCATTAAAAATATTGCACAGAATTCTTGTGTTCAGTCAAATGAAATGCAGAGGAATGGCGTTGAATATTATAATTATGATGTGCTCCGCATTTTTGCCAGATTAGATCGGTAACCAAGGTCAAATTCTCGTTTAAATCTGAGGGGACTGTCGTGTTTTACATGAAAAAAGTTTAATAAATTTGAGAAATTGATGGGCGTTGCTCTCGATTCATGCGTTTCAGCTCAGAATAAAAGGGCATTCCCCTGGTTATTCAAGCAGTTTGTTTTCCTGGAATCGATGCAATTCCATAACCCTCTTATTCTGTGCTATTCTTCAACCACTTGAGACATACATAACGATAAGATATAATTTTTATTTCTATCCATGTCTTCCCATTTCAGGCAATTATGTTAATCAATGGATTGGATATTCTGGACATGACTTGAATGACATTAGCGGTCATCACATGTCCTCAATCACTGGCGGGTGAAGAATCACTTCAATTAATCTCAGTGTTCATTAGAATTTCCTCTTATTCTGTGCCGAAAAATGAATATCCGGTTTCTTTATAAACGAGGGAATCAAAGCAATTATGAAAACCATTAAACAAAATCATAATTAACGCCAGAAATCAATAGAAAAACAATTATAGAAATTCTCAGTTAATTATTGTCCGGAATTTTAATTACAATTTCTATTTTCATATTTCATTCATTAGTGGAAAAAGACTCCTATTATTGGGATATTTGCGCACAGAATAGCATGAAGTCTGTGCTGGTGTGCGGCACAGGTAGGCAAACAGCACATAAACATTGTATAAAATTGTTTTCTGTGCCGCAAATAACGCGTTTTCACTGCAATCCTATTATATTTAATATTATTATAACTATTATTACTATTAATAAACAAAATGACATTTTCTACGATACGGACAGTCATTAGCCCCGGAATAACACTGTTTTCACTCAGAATAAGGACAGACAGAGAAAAAGTCTGATCTCGTAATGAAATTATGAGTTCAGTAATGATAATATTGACACTAATCCGGTCCTAAGCTGACAAATGCATTCTGTGCCGCTCCTCCCTCTCCATTAATGGCTAAACCCTGAGCCCTATTAACTGAATGGACAGTCAGTCGGAAAATTATTTTTTGTTCTCTCCTCTAATGAAGACACAGAATAAGAGCTGTGAGAAGAGAAATGTCGGAAATGTAGCCTTACTTTCGCACTGCTCTTTGACTGGCTGTCCCTTTAGATCAGAAACTAAGCAAAGGATTGACGGCACCCGTCAGTGATCTGGTGCCAAATGTTTTTCCACTGTTGGTAATGGATATGCGAAACACATCTCAATTGTTTTGATTCTTTGAAGCTCTGGCACTGACTCTCATCTCATGTATGCGCTCAGCATAGAGCTAAGTAAACACAGAATAGTGTGGCACAGAATAGCACAGAATAGTTGCATAACATGTGAAGCAAATGTATATAAAAGCATAATATGTATAATAAATATAATGTTGAAGAATATGAGACGTTAGTCAGGAATTAGTTATTCTGTGCTCTCTATGTCTCTATTAAATGGAGAGGTAATCAAGAGTTTTGAAAAATTGATTCTAAATTCCAAACCCAGTGATTCCAGAAAATAATCAAGATAAATCATTTTGCTTAATCTTGAATTTTGATCTTTCTGATAAATTATCTTGTTGCTATAAGAGGTCAAAGGCTTTTTAGTTTTTAAACTTGGTTATCTCAACTCCAGCCCAACTGATCAATCAATGGATCTGCAGAATTGACATCAAATTCAATTTTGGACCATGCGCATTTCCAGCAAGCTATCTGCCTATGATATACCCTGGCCATTGATAGCCACATTCATTGATTGCTAGGCTCTTCTCTTTTCCAGAGTTTTATCCATTTCTGTTTTGACATATTATAATAGATGAAACACACAGTAAACAGTGCGCCATAATATTCTGGGCTCTGCACTGCACTAATGGATAGCATTTGTGTGCCTTTGAATGTCTTGAGACTGACATCAGAGGCAAAGATATCATAGGAATGAATAATGAAGACTAAGACCTAATGGAAGCGAAACGTATCGTCTGTGAGAAGAAATTTTATCAATCAATAAATTGTAACCAATATTTGAAAAACGATATTAATAGCGACACAAATATTGTTTACCAAGTTTATTGAATTTTTTAACTGAAAAATATTCTTGTCTTTTTGTAAGCGAATTGTCTGAAAATCTATGACTTTCTATAAGACATCAAAAATGTATAAAAACAGTCAAATTAGGTTTGAAAATAGGATTAGGTTTTGAAGAATCAAAACAAACGATTGCTTTGAATTCAAATTTGAAAATAATTCAGAGATTTTCAACTTTTCGGCGGAAATTTATGCAAATATTTTGAGAAATTTCAACAAAATTTTGAAAGTAATATAAATATTGATTCAAAAACATTAGGCTTTCCTCTAAATCCGAGTTATTCTGTGCGATACTACACGAGAAAAACGAAACAACAAAATATTTTTACATAATTTTTGTTTTATTTGCGAATATTTCTTATGTTTTGATAAGAAATCCGAAAATTTATGTAAATTACGATATATTTCTCCACAACTTTTTTCAACAAATCCTCAATAAAAGCCAATAAAAATTACCAGGATCACAATAAAAATAGACACCCAATCGCACAGAATAATTGATTTGAATATAATTGCCGACTAAGACATCGGAGGATTACATACTATCAGTTGTCTGAAGCATACGATTATACAAATCAATGAATAAATGATTTTTCATTTAATTTCTCTTTTCTTTTGCGCTCAACTTTTCCCTATTAGACGGCACTGAAATTACAGCACAGAATAAAAGCAGAGCTACTCATTCACCGGCAAAACAGATATCTATTCATTAGATTTTGTGGACAGAAGGCTGTGCTCTCCATAACCGTTGTTGAGATCACGTAATGGTATTACGAGTTTTGATGATAAGAATCGATACGAAATCCTAAACACAAAAACCATTGAATTGTTTGAATACTGAACTTAATTGAAATCAATTCAAAAGACTATTGAATCCCAATATTGCTCTATATTTGCATTTAAATTAGAAAATCCAGTGAACAGAATATTCTGTGCGAACTCAAACACAAATCATAGCAGCACTCAGATTAGATTATTTATCTAGCATATCGCTTTTATCTTGGTAAATATTTGAAATGTCAATACACGGCACAGATATAAATAGAATGATTTTAATGAGTTTTATGAATGAAAAGTTTAATTACTAATGGATCAAGATTAAATAGATGAATCATCAAGCATTATAGATATAATGGGCTATTATTAATGACATTAGCTTAGTCATTTTATTGGATTCCTAGTTTAAAATCGAGTTTATCGTCAATTTTATCATTGAATTCAATTTGAAGACATATCTCAACTCAACATCAATGGCACAGAATTGAGAGGAAAGCCGTTTTAGAGGAAAAAAACTGTAGATATTTATTGTAATGAAAGCGGTTTATGGACTCAAATATGTTATAAATAATTCATTAATAGATTCGGTGTTCGCTCTGCTGAACAAAAAACACATTTAAGGCCGAAATCGTCGGAAAATAAGCCGAAAAATTCAGACACGAATCAGATATAAACACAGATATTATGTTATAAATGAACAGAGACTATATTCCTGGTCATATTTCACCAAGTCAATCTAATTGAATGACATGAATATAAATATTTACTTTAAATTTACTAATTTCCAAAAGAGATTCGACCCATTTTCAAAGCAACTAGGTCGTCATATAAAGGTATAGGTATGAAACTCTAACTCACCCAGTTAGCAAACAAGCTTGCAACATTCTTTAATCTTGTTATAACAGGAAAATCAATAGAAAACACTTCAACTGATGCAATTGAAACCAAGGCGCTGACTAATACCAGGATCAGACTGTGTTTTCAAGTGTTTATTTTCTTAATAATATTTAAATAAATACCAAGAACTTCAACTTATACTCTATTTTCAACTCAATTCTTCAACTTTGAAAATATTTTTCTAATATTTGAGACAATAATTAAAGAAATATTTTGTGATTCTGTGTATTCTGTGCTCAAAGTCAGTGCTTTTTGGGCGACAAAAACAAGGCGTCAGTTATTGATCACAACTTTTTTTCATCCATTAGTTTGTTATCAAAACAGAGATTGAAAGATAAAAATCAAAACTGAATTTCTTTCTCAACATTCAAAATGTCATAAATATCTCATAAATTTCTGTTCGCCTCTAATATAATACATTTATTTTTCTCTCCGATCAAACTTTTAAATAAATTATTCACATTTTCGACACTTTTATTTCCAGAGAGATATCAATAAAAATGAAAAATAGTTTCAAAAACAAAATTCTCTTAAAACTGTTTGGAATTTTCGCATTTATATTCATTTTTAACAAGGTTCAATAAATGAAGGGCAGTAATGAAACTCGATCGAATTACCAAGTATCTTTCAAGGTCTTATTTCCTCATGGGATAAGTTTCAAACAAAGATGGCTAACATCAAGCATTCATTTTGAATAAGTTCGGCTCAATTTTAATCAAAATTAACTGAAACAAAGACTAAGCAAGTTCATTTTCAGTGGAATCAGATAAGAAACTAACTATTCTAGTCCACTGGTTGAAAATGATCATTTTAAATGAGCATTACATAAAAATATTTGACCAAATGCTAATTTCCGAGATAAATTCATAGAATTACCTTGATAAAATACCTTTTTATTCTTGAATCAGCGATAATTTTGTGCAAATTAACGCATAAATAAACAGAAAACTAAAACCTTTTGAAAAACTTGATAATTAGAATAAATTCAGTTTCGATGAGTACCTGGTACCATTTGGTACTTTCCCAATGGATTAACTACGGAGAGGACTAACTTTATTTGACTTACCATTCAACTTTTATTTTATGTAAAATGAATTAAACATAATTAGAAGTTGAGAGGAATGGCATCAAATAGACTTCCAATTAAACTCAATTCTTTGGGGAAATACCGATACAACTAATACAGAGATCAGCAGTGATTCAGCACATCTTAGACCTGATGCCCATTAACTAAACTGACCAAGATCACCTATAATAAAGTTCAAAGTAAACTGTACTCACTTAATACTAAAGAAGTCGCTCAGAATAATCAAGTGGTGGTTCCCGAGTAACCAATCATTGTATACATCAATAGTTTAATCCATTCGATGACTCGAGTGATGGCCTTCTTCTTGAACTACAGTCACCACAAGAAATCACTTTCAAAGTCCTGATCTAATCGAGGCAACAAAAATTGGTCCTCCAGAGGGGTTGTTCCGCTTTCCAAGAATCCGGTTATTCACACAAAGAGCTCAAACGGCTGACCAGAATAGGAGAGCCCACCAGAAAACCAACGGATAAGAAGAAGTTTAGTCAAATGGTAAGCACTCTCTCTATGGCTGTCCAGAGGAGTGACACAAACACCAGAGTCTAACTGAAGATCAATATAACGCAGTTGTGCTGGTATTTGGATCTTATAAAAGCTGTCGAGTATTTCAATCCGGGTCTACCCAACGCTGAGTATCGCCACCTCTTGGGATACCAATAAATGTCGAACAGAATTGAATTTAAAATAACTGAAAAATTCATTTAATGTTCAAAATGAGCAAAAATTTTCACAACCCTTCCCTTCCCTTCCCTTCCCTCCAACTTTCAATTTGTCTGATTTGAACTAATGATTGAGTATTGCTTTTGATGATATCAATCAATTTTATTTGTTTTCAAAGTAAATTCAATTTTGAAAATGTGATAATTTAATAGTGGAATTGAATAGAACCAATTTATGTTTAATGTTCATAAAGGTTTTTTTTTAATATCCAGTACATTTCTCTTTTCCTCCATTACAATAACGAATGCGATCACAAACGACAGCTTTGATTACCATAAGAAGTAAAAACACAAAAATGATGGACCAAGGAATGTAACTTATCCGATAAACTTGGTACTCATAATCGTAATCATGGTGATCTGTTTTGTTAGTCGTATTGCTTTCCTGGATTCAAACAAAATTCTTAATCAAATAAATAGTTGTTGTGAAAGGAAATACCGATTTCAGGATTAGGTGTCGTTTAGGTATCGCTGAAAAATCATCGCATTCAGTGCCGTATTCAATGAGATTCTCTTGTTTGCACTAGGTCAATCATAGGTCATAATTATTTTGAAGCTTATCAAGGTAATTTTGGCAAATATTTACATTTTCTGGGAAAGTCTTCATTTTACTAATAAAACAAAAGAGTGGAACAGAATTAATATTGAAGAACAAAAGCCAACCCTTTTTGAAGAGATCGTTGGCATTGACCTCGATTATACCATCCAGGCTTATCAATAGTGTAGGTGACATATTTTTAATTAATCTTGATAACTTTGGATATGTTGACGGCTTATAAATCATGATATCATTCAATGGATTATAGAATAGAAATGACTTCGAATTAGTTTTATTTAAAATCAAAGGTATATCTGATTTCAATTTCGATGGATTCAGAATTAGTGTTGAATTTGATTTGAAAATAATCTGGTTTTTCAGTCTAACAAATTTTTCGCTTCCATTCGAAACGAGGACAGTCCATTCGCAATGAGGGATAACCTATTGAAAAAGATTCAAGCTAGAAAGTATATTTTGTTTCCAATATTACATCAAACTCTTTGTCTTTATAAGTGAATCGATGAATAACTTGTTGCCCATCGGGTCTCATATCTTGGAGAGTGTGTGAAATGAAGGTTAGATTTCCCACATTTTTGAAATAATCGAAGTCATATTTGAATCGCCACTCCTTCCCATTCTTATACATAAAGTGTTTGAAGTCTTTGTTTGAATCATTAAAATCGTTTTCAATATATTTATTATAGACTTTAATGCCATCGAAAGTAGCGTTAGGTCTGAATGTTTGACACAATTCTTGCAAAAATTCATTTTTTACATATTTTAAACACAGAATAAACAGAATCTTTATAATCACAATAGAATTGAACATGGTCATTCTTCAAACAAGATACAACGGTTTGACAGTTGTAATCAATTAAACACAATTTAATTTTGAGAAACTCTGATCGTTGAGTAAATAAATGTCTTTAACACAAATTGAATGACTGTCTGAACATAAATTCAAAATCTTTCCGCAAAACTTCTCTGACGTCACAGACTTTGGTTTAAAATAAATTATTTATTTTGTTTAAAACTATTTCAACGAATTCTCTTTCATTAGAATAAAACAAAACAATTATGAAGAGAGATAACAAATGATTGAGAAGACCAAGGTTAAGTCAATTTTGTCAAATGATAACAGATTTTGTATATTTATCTTGATAATTGTTAAATATTTACTTGATAATATTGAATTGACGTGCAAAATACCTTATATTTTAAATGGCCAAATGTAAAAATAGGCATGGTGAGACAAACAAATGTTTAAATTTAATTAGATAACATTTATTAAAAAAGATTCATTCCCAACTAGCTGATTTACACATGGAACAGCAGCCATATATAAGTAGCTTGATTAAAATTATAAATATTACCTTCAAAAAAATGAGGCCTCCCGTTCCGCTGGAACTACTTTCATAGGTTGTGTATTTATAGGTATATCTGACCGTGGTACTCGTTCGCCAAGTGTAATGCCAATCCCCAAAATTGTACAAGGTGGTCCTGGTCACTTGTGTGGGAACTACAAACTTGTTTGAAGTGTGGACTCGGCTCGAAGGGAGTCGTAGCTTTAGCCTTGATGAATACCTATCACATTCTCTGCCGTATTCTATGAGATTCTTCTCTTTACACTATTTTGAAAAAATATGAAATTACCATGTTATAATTTATGCTAAAATTTACATTTTCCGGGAATATCTTGAGATCCTTTGTGAAGCAAAAGCGTGGCTCAGAACCAATATTAAAGAACAATAGCCAACCCTTACTAAAGGGATCGTTGATATTGACCTGGATTATTCCATCCAAATTGTTTAAAAGTCTTTGAGGCATATTATTTATAAACTTGGATAATTTAGGATAAATTCTTGGCCTATAACTCATGGTATCATTCAATGGATTATAAAACTTAAATGACTTCGAATTAGTCTTATTTAAGACCAAAGGTATATCTGATTTCAATTTCGATGGATTCAAAACTAGGGTTGAATTTGATCGAAAAATGAACTGGTTTATCATATTTCCAATCGACCTTTCACCACTTTTGCCAACAAGAATCGCCCATCTTAAACGGAAGATAATCTGCGAATGGTAATTAATGTTTACCTAGATAAAATAATTCTAAAGATCCAAAAAAAATATTAGTACATCAAACTCTTGGTCTTTATAAGTGAATCGGTGGACAACCCGTTTCCCATCGGCTCTCATATCTCGACGAGTGTTCGGAATGAAGGAAAGATTGCCGACTCCTCTGAAATGATTGAAGTCATACTCGAATCGCCACTCCTTTCCATTCTTATACATAAAGTGTTTGTAGTCTTCGTTTGAATCATTGAAATCGTTTTCAATATATTTATTATAGACTTTAATGCCATCGAAGACACCGTTAGGTCTGAATGATTGGCACAAATCAAACAGAGAATCACTTTTAACATAATTGAAGCACAGAATAAATAACATAAATTCATTGACCAGAAAGTTAAACATGGCCAGTTTTTAAAAAGGAGAAATCACCAAGTCAATCCTCTATTGATACTGAAATTCTTGGAGAAATTGAATGTTTAAAAAGTTTTTCGTTAAATGTTCAAAATCTAAACCATAAACATTTGTGACGCCAAAGAATTTGTTATAAAATCAATTATTTATTTTGTTTAAAACTTAAATTATTTGCGAACAAACCAATCAATTGATAATTTACGATGAGCAAGAATAAATAAATATAACTCATAATTGGCTCTGCTCATTATTACTCTAAATTCCTATTCAATTTTCAAATGACAAGATATTTTGTGATTCATCCTAGAACCAATAAAAAACCTTAACATTATATTTAAAAATTATTCAAGATAATTTATGATTGAATTATTCTTCGTGTAATTTTTGGAATTCAATAAATAGTTTCCGACAGAAATTAGTTCATTTTTATTTTTATAACGATTTTCAAGTCTTTTCTGAGATTCAGTTTGATCTGGGAAAGGGTGAATTGTGCTTGCTAATCAGATTGCACTGATGAGACCGCCTTTGACTTCTTGATCGTAAATATAACTCCGGATCATTTAATGGTCCTTTTCGTTCAAAATAATTCAAATTCAATGAATTGTTTTGAATAATGAAATTAGTTTTCATCGATAACTTCCAATAAATTCTTAGCTTTTGGTACAAAAGGGGACAGAATTCAGTCGCAGTTATTATAGAGAATCCGAACCAAAGACTGAGAATACTTGCGATAAGACATAAGTATTCTTCTGTTTCCATCTTCAGTGAAATCTCATAAACAGTTGTCGGATGAGAAGGAAATTCAAAGTTCAGATTAAAGGTGTGTTCTGTCAACCAGGGGGTGAACCAACTGGTGTTCGACAGCTTTCCTTCAAATATGAAATATTCATCATAACAGTCAGTGTTGAGAAGACAGACATTCAATTTGTCTTCACTATAATTAAAATTCTTGATATCTTCCCAATTGGCAAACGGGAAGCTCATGTTCTCCTCACCAGAATTCAAAAACCCCCAAGGATGTTTACCCATCTTACTAAATTCCTTGATGGCCGCTTGATCAAGGCACTCGCCTCTTGTGCCCTTCTCGAAACAGGGCTTATCGGGAGGACTGAACTTATAATCGACGATAACTTTCCTGAACTCAATGGTACAGGTATTGACATTATTCATTTTAAACCTGTAATTCCTCTTGGACACAACCTGGTGAATTCTCCTTTCTCTGTTATTCAACTGTATGTAAATGTCGGTGACATCAGGCAATCTGTTCAAACAGAGAAATACCATCTTGGTGACCGCAAAATTTGAGTGTTCAATAGTGAACAGTTTATTGGGCTCTCCCTTGAGCTGAGGAAATACTGTCACACAATACCTATCAGAGTCAAAACGGACTGTAAAGTTAACCAGGTCTTCACAATCGGGGTAATCTTTTGTCTTCTTTTTGTAAACACATCTATCTATTAGTGTTGGTCTGTCTCCAAACCGATCTTTTTGTTCTTTCATTGTTAACTTGTTAAACGATTTCAACTGATCTTTGACATCTTGATGTGCGTTCATCAACTCCTGTCTGTAGTTGCTCTTGACCTGGGCCAGTTTATCGTAGCAGATGGTAATTCCGGGCAAATCTGTATACCCGTTGCTCTCATACCTGACATTAGTAGTGGTTTCGTATTTGAAGTAAAGTTTACTTATTTTAAACGATTGATAAACACATCCGAAAAGACACAAAACTTTTGTCAATAAACTGAAACCGAATTTTTCACAGAATTTATTCATTGTTTCAAACAATAAACTTGGTATTCATTGAACAAAATTATTTTTACACTGATTATTTTCATCTAGTTAATTATTTATAAGAAAACAAAAGCCGATAAATTTAATCAAGTAACATTTATTCAAATATTTATATTCCAGTTATGATTAAGTTTACCTTGCATGTTTATGGAAACAAATTATTATATGTAAGACCATTATTGATTCAAAAATTAATCTAGAACTGTTTATCAAGCTACTTTCATGATTAGATTTTCAAGTGATAAAAATAATTTAATATGCGCTAGATAACATTGAATTCTATACAATAAGTAGAGAATTAATCAAGATAAAGCGATACCATTTTCAAACATTTTTGCTAGCTAAAGTTTGTTTATCAAAAACCAATTCGAAGTAATTAAATAATATTCTAAAACTAAATGACATTAGATGTACACGCTTATTTTTTCAACACCTATTATTTAAAACGTCATAAATTGTTTTGTCGAATATTTAAAGAATTAATTTGAAGCCGAAAATCGCGAAACAGAGAAAAACTTTATTTCTTAAAACTTAAGTCGTTTACAATTACAGCAATTTTCTTAAGAAAGAGTACTCAACAGTAAAGAGATTGTGTGTCGAGTCAGGGGTTTCTCTTTTTATAGGAGATATTCATTTGGATTAATTTAGGGTCAGTTCTTAGGATTGGCAACATTTAGGTAAACAGTCATAAAAGGGTTCCTAAAAATAGGAGTGACCGGTGAGTGACCGGTAAAGGCCCTCAATTTGAATAATAAATATATTTTGAAAGCGTTAATCACTGACTCACTATATAGTGATTGAAGTAGCAAGGCAAAAGACATTGGCAATGAATAAGCTTGGTACACAAATTCTGAATAATGTGTTATCTGTTTAAAACACATTTCGCCACAAAATTGATTGACATTTCATTTTAAAACATTCAGATGAAAGCCAAGAAAATAAATGGTGCCATAACCAAGAACCTTTTAAGCTCTTCCTGAATTTTCATCCAATTCTATGTAAAACAGAATAATAAAACTACACGTTTAAAATAATTTGAGTTTAACCCTGGTTATTTAATTAAAATACTAAACATCTACTGACATAACTGCGCCGACCAATAGTCAAAGGGATCCAGATTTGCATAAATAGGGTCACACTTTGTCATTGAAATTATTTTTGATTTCATTTGTGAACAAAATTCATAAAACATTTAAAATGAAATTTCTATTCTGTGCTGTCGTCAACACATTCCTGTTGTTAGCACTGATAGGGACGGTACTGTCCACCTGTCCGGCCCACTGTGAATATCCTAGGAATCAGGTTCAGTGCAAACAATGCTTAGAGGAGGTCAAAGAGCATACAACCGATGGTTGGGCCGATTGGAAGTCTGGGGACGGCTGTTATATAAGTAAGATTATAACAGTGATTATTTAGACCCTGAGCCTAATATAACCAACAAATCCGAGAGTTAATCAAGAATACCATTGTATTAAAAGCCTCAATAACCAAGTTTAATTTTAAATTGAATTTTTTTCGCAAAGGATTGTCAAAACACGACTCGGAATGCGACGAAGGAGGGGCCAAACTATTTGCTGAGTGCTATGGCTATGACCAGGCTTACAAACCTTTCTTTACCAGAAGGTGCTGGGCATATTTCAAAACTGGATCCGGTAAAACAAAAGCAGAAATTCTGGGTGAATTAGAGGCTGCAAAGTTACTTGCTCAGCAGCGTAAACAAGGTTTCGAGCAAGATGAAAGAAAGATGATAAAACAGTCACTTGACAAGTGATCAAACATATTTATCTCAAGAAATAGATGCTTGGTGAAATAAAATTTGCAATACTTTGAAGAATAGACGTAAAAATAATTTTTTTTTATAGACAAGTCTTATCAGGATATAAATAATTTTAAAAAGCGTGCCTAGGTACACTACTACTTGATCCATTAAAATTCAAATTAACATGATAAAAGTTATTTTGATTAATTTTAAGCTTCGAAAGGATAAAATGCTCAATATTTTGAATGAATCCTGAAACGTGATATAATTATATTATTATGAATTTCGAAAAAGAAATAAATTCGACAGATGAAATGATTACTTTCGGCGAAGAGATTGGTAGGCAAATTTCTGAAGGAATGGTTCTGGAGCTTATTG
>JAQGBD010000865.1:0-22009 GCA_034698165.1 Punctoribates punctum | reverse complement strand
TTGTTGAGGTTTGAATTGAAAGGAAGGCGTCGTTTGATTGGTTCTGGTTGTGCTGTGCTGTGATTGGAGGACAGAATTGGCTCAATTTCAATTATAATCTTGGTTTTTCAATGCAGTTTAATAATAATATTTCAAATTATCTTGAATTTAAGGTAAAATAATACCGAACATTAATATAATAATAAATGGCCCTGGAATCCAGAAACAGGACTATGTATATAGGTATTTTTTTATCCCGGGTTGTTTCGGTTGTTACTGCCAGGGTTGCCACCATTCCCTCCGCCTTGGTTGTTTCCATTTCTCTGGTTATTTCCACCTTGCCCAAGTTGCTCTCTCATTTTATTGAAATCGTTTAACGCGTTGTAAGTCCTTTTGTTTTTGCCTTGCTCGTTTTCCTGGTTTTCTGGTTTAGAATTTAAATAATTAATTTCAATACAAGTTCTATAAAAAAAAATAATCTTGTTAAGTATGAATTATATTGAAGTCAGACATCGCCAAGCTTGTTTAAAATAGAATATAAGAATATTACCTTCACCTTGCTGAACCGGCTCAGTGCGTCTTTTCTCACCGTTGTTTTCATTCTGATCATTTGGCTCTGTTTTAATCAAGGTTAATTTGATTTGATTTCAAAAGTTAAACAATTCAAATTCAGACTTACCATGCTCAGCCAGGACAATGAGCATAAGAACAAATACGGTTAGAATCACCAAAGTTTTCATTTCGATTATATCGAGTCAATTGTTTCAATTAATAAATGAATGAATACGACCCGACTTATATAGTTTTCTACCCAAAATTTGACCTTGCCTCGTGTTCATTCGATTTTAGGGTTGAGCGCATAATTCTGGGCTCTTAATTTGCATGTCCACCAGGGATGTGGTGGGGTGGTTGACGTCGGTTCCCCTCGAGAACCGAATGTTTTGATTTGACGCCCTTAGACATAAATCAATGATACCATACCTTCCCATCAGGGTCATGGACCTTCTTTATGTGTGTGTCCTTTTCAACCTAGATGATAACAACTAAATTTTTCTGTAATTTTTGACCAAAAATTTGCCCTGGACTCGTGTTGCTGTTCCATGTTTTTGAAATCATTCGATTTTAGGACTGAGTGCAAAATTCTAGGCTCTTGAATAACATGTCAATCAACTGTCATTTGGCTCTTAGTCATCTGTTATTTAAAATTCAGAGGAATTTCGTAACTGAATTCTGTCTTAAATTAATTTAAATGAAAAGTTACCTATCAAATTTTCTCCAAGCAAAGCCTTGGCAATACATTACCTAATCTGAATGACCTAGATTTTAATTCAATCAATTAATCTCAATATTTATCTCATTGCTTTTAATCTTGCAAAATTGAGTTAGCTTCAGTAAAAAAGGTACTCAATCAATAAATTCCAATCATGCTAGAACATATAAAGTTTAACTAGCTAATTTAGCATATTTAACTTGATTAAATTTTCAATAAATATTTGTCATCTAATATTTTTCAACTTCACACTCGAGAAAAATTTTCATTTAATACCAAGTTATGTTTATTTGTACGAAATATGTTTGCATTTAATCTTGCAAAATCTAATTCTTTTGATTAAATTTAACATGCATATAAAAACCAACTCATTTTCTTCACTTTCTCTTGGATAGAATTTCATAAAATTGAAATTTCATTATAACCAGGTTACTTTTATTTAAATATAAAACTTAACTTAACCCGAGTAACAAAATGTTGAAAAATTCAAAATTATTTGAATCTAAGTCTGTTTTCAAATTAATATCTTGCCTAATCTGTGTTCTTGGTCTTGTTTATCATTCATCAGAACTATTTTACGATTATTGGCAAGGTAAAACGGTGGTCAACATTGAAATCAACAGAAGGACCAAGGAGTCTTTGCCGGGGGTAACAATTTGCTACTCTTTCTTATTATCATTTGAGAAGATCTCTAAAATTGATGAAAACTACGCGAAGTTATATGAAAAGTACCAAGATCTTTTGCGAAATATAAGCGAAAATGAAGAAGCACATTCAATATACCTTAAAGTTTTGAAGGATGTTCTTGATAAAATTCAAAATAAGACTTATGACCTCGAAGATATTGTCACAAATTATAGCTTGGATTTTATTGACCAAAATGGAACAAGACCAATTTCTGTCTTAATTGATGATAAAATTTCGAATCACCAGGGTGAAAATTCTAACAATAAATTGAACTGGGTAAATAATCCAGTTGAAAGTTTTGCTTTGGTTATTCACAAAAGGGGAGACGGCAGTAAGCTCTTGGCAAAATGTTTCACATTCTTCAGTTACTTGCAAAAAGAGTGGAGACATTTCAGCAAGATAATCAATTATGTTTTTATCAGGGTAAAAAATATAAACAAAGTATTTCCCCCTGATAAATACAGTGATATACATTTATCAATTCATTCACCAAACACTTTGCCCATGTACCTTGATGAGAGTTTTATATTTGCTGGTCTTGGTCGTGTTTATAAATTAAAATATTCGAGGCTATCGACAAAACTCTTGGACAAAAGATATGACACCAATTGCCACAATTATGATCCTGATCATGAACATGCTAATTTCAACATGAGATCAGACTGTGTAACCTGGTGCTACCAAGATAAAGTAAATGAACAGTGCCATACCCGAGCTCAAATCTATTCATACTTTCTATTTCGAAGAGATGTGTGGCACCATGCTCATTCTAAACAACCAGATAATTGTATCTTGGGCAATGACACAAAGAACTCTGAACTATTATTATCTTGTTATGAACAGTGTAAAAAAGATTGCATGTTCAGATATTATTCAAATATTTTTGTTAGGTTTGGTAAAACTCATGATAATAACACTTTAGATTTTTACCTAGAACATAGTCACCTACCAGATATAAACATTAACTATTTGCCCGAGATAAATTTCCTGTCTCTCATTTGTTATTTTGGTGGACTTCTTGGAATGTGGCTTGGTATTTCTATCCTGGTCATCATCGAAGAAGGAAAGCTCATTATTGGAAAGATGATCAAGCTCATTAAAATAAAATTTGTTCAAAAGCAAAATAACACAATAGTGATAAGACCTAGAACAGTAAATTTAATTTCAATCAAATAAATCTAAACAAAACATTTGTTTGTTTGAATAAACAAAACTTAACGCATTTATTTGATCTTGTTAATTAAAAAGTTAATTTTCTTTTGTATTTCATTATCAGTTTTTACAACTGTATCACTTGTAGAATAAAATACTAAACGAACTAGAACCAATTGTTTCAGAAATAATTTCAAATAAAATTCATAAAAATGATTAGAATTAAAAAATATTTTAATCAAAAACTTTTATTCAAACTCTTCTCAACCCTATTATGTACGACAGGTCTGCTATACCAGTGCTCACAACTGATGGCACAATACCTGAGCGGTAAGACCTACGCCTCCATCAAAGTCGGACAGATATTCAACGACACCCTCCCGGCCCTCACTATCTGTTGGTCGAGTTTCTTCTCAAGAGAAAAACTATTTTCAAACTACCCGGATCTTAATACATTGTATGATTTATACAAGGACCAATTGGAAGAATCACCTAAATATCGAAATGATAACTTGCCTGCTCATCATCTCTATTTAGATAATTTAACCTTGCAACAGAATATGATAATTGATGAACTAGATAAAATATTCTGGGAAAATGCAAGTAATATGAGCAAGATGTTCGATTTGAGTATTCAAAACAATAAGCCGGATAATTCAAAGTTGATTAAAATTGAAGTGATCGGGAAAATCAAATCTGACCATGGTAGAAATATATCGTATGAAATGATGAATCATATTGATCACCAAGATAAAGTTATTGAATCAATAGTTATTCAGCAAGGTATTGAAAAATTCAGACCATTGAGAAAATGTTTCACCTTTTATAGTGCTTTGAAAATGTACTGGCGCAACTTTCGCATTGACCTGGAAGAAATCAGAATCAGTTTATCTAGCAGATCTGCTTCAAATGTTCGTTCTTTTGCGCCATACAATGGATATCACCTTGCAATTCATTCGCCTAACTCGTTGTCTGAGTTCAATATTTACAATTTTCAATATATTCAGCTTGGTTCATCAAAAACATTGAAGTTTAACCAAGTTGATATTGATTTATTGAGCAGTGGATACGACACAAATTGTTTCGAATATGACCTCGACTATAAACCTGGTAATTTTAATATGAGATCTGATTGTATCACATCTTGCTATCAAACCTCCAAGCAATTGAAATGCCATTCCAGTGGAATAATACCAAGCTCATACCTATTTAGAAAAGAATTACTTCTCAATAATAAAAATATAACTATTTCTAAACTGTGTTTTGACCAAGATAATGTCTTGAATGAATGCATGGCTAAATGCAAGAATGATTGCAAGTTCAAATATTATTTCACCGAGGAATCATCCGGAAAATATTCGAATGAAACTAAAGTGGTTATCCAGCACAGTCAAATGCCAGATGTGAAAATTGAACATTTGCCCGAGGTAACATTCATTATGTTAGTTTGTAACTTTGGTGGTCTACTAGGAATGTGGATCGGCATATCTGTGCTTGCTCTTATTGACGACCTATTTATTATCGTTAAAAAAGTGTTCAAAATTAGAAGCAAGATCAAAATGCCTGTTATAGTAAATCAAATTCTATTTATTCAAAGAAAATGTTTTCATGTGAGGCAAACACCAAGATAATAGATGAATCAATTTAGAAAGTATAAGCCACCAAGGTAACATTCCTTTTGTTGGTATTTGGGTGGACTATTTTTAACGTGAATTAGCATAACTGTGCTTGCTATTATTTAAGATTTGTTTATAAACAAGATTAATATAATTCAAATTTTATCAAGATTATTATCTTATTTTTATATAAATCATGAAAAACTAATCAAAAATTTATTTCAAAATCATTTTTTTGTTAATTTTACATTATCTAGGTAAACATTATTCCCATTTTTGTTTCGTTAGATTACCTATTAAATATTTGAACAAGCAAATCGATTTAATTAATCAAATTTATTAAATTAGCTTTCACAAATAATTTCATTTTAATCTATTTTGTGGTGTAAGTAAAAAAACAAAACAAAAATATTCAAAAATGAATCAAAAGTTGTTATTCAAACTCTTCTCAACCCTATTCTGTGCGACTGGTCTGCTATACCAGTGCTCACAACTGATGGCCCAATACCTGAGCGGTAAGACCTACGCCTCCATCAAAGTCGGACAGATATTCAACGACACCCTCCCGGCCATCACTGTTTGTTTGCCGTATTTTTTCTCGAAGGATAAACTAATTCAAAATTATCCTGAGCTTGGTGACTTCTATGATGTGTACAAGAACCTATTGAGTGAATACCAAAAGCATAGGAACGCTAAGTCACCCGATTATGATCTATTTGTGGCGAACCTCACCTTGATACAGAACAGCCTAATTGAAAAACTTGATGAAATTACCTGGAATAACTCAAATGATGTTACCAAGATGTTTAATTTGAGTATTGGATTTTATAACCCAGATAATACATCAATCATCTCGATAAAATTAATGGAAAAAATTAAATCCAACCATGCTGAAATTAAGTTCACACCAATTGATAATTATTTCGATTATCAAGGCAAACCTATTGAATCAATAATTATTCAGCAAGGTATCAGAAATGTTTTCTATCAATTTACAAGAAACAAAAAATGTTTCACATACTTTAGCATGCTTGAAAATTATTGGAGAAACTTTCGGTTTGACCTAGAAGAAATTCGTGTTGAAATAGTTGATAAATTTGATAATAATCTACTTTCATTTTGGAACTTGCATGCTTATTCGGTTGCCATTCATTCACCAAATTCTTTACCAGAGATGAATTCAAAAGACTTTCAGTATTTGCACTACGGTGATATGAAAACTTTAAAATTCAACCAGGTCGAAATTAATTTATTGAGCAGTATTTACGACACTAACTGTTTTGAATATGACCTCGAGTATAAATATGCCAATTTCAATATGAGATCAGATTGTATCACAACTTGCTATCAAAATGACAAACAATCAAAATGCAATTCCAATGGAATTGTACCAAGTACATACGTAATTAGAAAAGAATTATTCCTCAACAATAAAAATATAACAATTTCTAAACCTTGTTTTGACCAAGATAATGTTCTCAATGAATGTATGGCCAAATGCAAGAACGATTGCAAGTTCAAATATTATTTCGTCGAAAATTCCCGAGGTTCTTAAATAAACGGAACACAAATAAATATCCAGCACAGTCAAATGCCAGATGTTAAAATCGAACATTTGGCCGAGGTCACATTCATAATCTTGGTGTGCAACTTTGGAGGTCTTCTTGGAATGTGGTGTGGATTGAATGTACTTGTTCTCTTTGACGATCTATTCATTATAATCAATAAAGTGATCAAGATCAAAATACCGGTTAAAATAGTCAATAATCACAATACAATTCAATTATTCCAAACAAGAAGACGGTATTTGAGAGAAACATCGATAGAATAGTAATTTAATGTTTGAAATCAATTTTCACCTTGATCATTCACTCAATTTTAAACATCTGCATGATAATAATCAATTGTAATTTCATAATGAGTCAATAACTAGCAAATAATTATTTTCCAACAGAATACAACTTTATATTTCATCATGCAAACCTGCCATAATTATTAGTCATATGAATTTTACCAAGATAAATCTAATTTTAACTTAATGACACAGAAAATAATAATTATTTATTATTATCAAAGAATTTGTTAATTACTAAACGATTAATAAATTATATAAAAGAAAATCCTATATAAAAAGCATCTTGCTGATTATAAATCAATTTTACTAATTATTAGCTGGAGTTTCTTAATTGCATGAAAATACTTAATTTCCTAATATAAAAACCATGGTAATTATAAAAAGCAACAAACATCATCGAAAGGAAATGTTTTTATAAATCGTATCCCGTTAAAGTTATTAAATTAACTAGATTCAAAAGTAATTCAGATATAAAGGAAAATTATTTTATAACAAATTTAATTGATTTTTACGAAAAATGAATGTCTTTACTGAATATAAGAATCCAAAGTTTACATACAAACTCTTCTCAACCCTATTCTGTGCGACTGGTCTGCTATACCAGTGCTCACAACTGATGGCACAATACCTGAGCGGTAAGACCTACGCCTCCATCAAAGTCGGACAGATATTCAACGACACCCTCCCGGCGGTCACTGTTTGTTGGCCACATTTTTTCTCAAGAGAGAAAATTGCAAGATGGAAACCTGATTTAAATGAACAATTTGATCTATTCGATAGTAAATCAAATGAGCTAGAGCAGAATCGTAATGAAAGTTCACCATTTTGGATTCAAAAAGCTGACGAGTTGCGTTTGCTCCAGATGAAAATCAAAAGAAATCTTGATGATTTATTCTGGAACATTTCAAATGATCCCACCAAGTTATTCAACCTGAGTGTTCAGATAATTGACCCTGATTACAATAACCAGAGACAATTATATATGTTTATAATCGGCAAAATTAAATCTGACCAAGATCCAAAGAGTTTGGAGCTCAGGAAGATTTCAAACAAAAATGTTTATGAGTACCAAGGCCGTCCTATCGAATCTATACTGATTTACCCGGGATATGACTATTATTCCGGGAATGTCAAATGTTTTACGTATTTCAGCATGCTTCAAAAGGTTTGGAGAGACTTTCATTTTGACCTAGAAGAAATTCGCATTGAAATTCCACGAAACACACCCAGGTCTTTACGATATCATTCATTCTATTGGGCTGCTGTTCATTCACCAAATTATATACCCGATCATAATTCAAATTATTATTATCAAATTTACGATAATCATGCAAGATTGCTCAAGTATAACCAAGTTGAAATTAATTTATTGAACAGCAGATATGATACAAATTGTTTCGAATATGACCTCGACTATAAATATGGTAATTTCAATATGAGATCTGATTGCATAACATCTTGTTATCAAAATTCAAAGAAATTCAAATGTAATTCAAGTGGAATAATACCTAGTTTCTATTTAATTCGCAAACAAGTATTCGAGAACAATAGAAATTTGACAATTTCAAGACCTTGCAATAACCAAGATAATGTGCTCACAGAATGTATGTTCAAGTGCAAGAATGATTGCAAGTTCAAATATTATTTCGTAGAAGATTCAGGCTTTTTTCAGAACTATGACCAAGAGCTGATTTTCCAGCCCAGTCAGCTGCCCGATGTCATGATCGAGCACCTGCCCGAGGTGACAGTCATTATCTTGGTCTGCAATTTTGGGGGTTTACTCGGTATGTGGTGTGGACTCAATGTTTTCGCCATTTTTGATGATTTATTCGTCATAATCAATAAAGTGATCAAGATACGTTCGGTTAAAATTGTGAACAAAAATAATAATACAAATAATATTATTTTATTACAAAATAGAAGACTTCGTTCAAGAAACTACTTTCTACCAAGACAATATTTCTAAAATTCTATTCTTATATAGAACTGTTTTTACCTTGATAAATTAAAATTATAAAACTTAATTATTTCAAATTATATCTGAAAAACTAAAATTGAATTAAAATAAATTGGCCCGGTTCATCCTTTCATTGTTCCTCATCAAAAACCTAGTTATCTAATATACATAAAAATGAGTTCATGAGCAAGGTCAATCTGCAACAAAATGTTCACTAATGATAATCTATTCATATCTGAAATAAAAACTATTTTGTCTGATAATTAACTTTCAATTGAAATGCTTTTGGAAATTATCCAAAAGTTAACAAAAAACTTCCTCTCTTCAAAATGAAAGGTGAAATTGCAATAAAACATTCACTTAATTACAGATTTGATTTGAAAATAAATTCTTAAATAATTTGTTGAAAAATATCTGAATTCAAAAGCAGTCTAACCTTAAAATGATTTCAATTATGGGTGAGTTTAAAATTCTCAATAAGTTCCAGAAAATTAATTCAATTAAAACCAGGATATGTTGATATAATAATCTTGGTTTGGGCTCTCATAACAATCTCTGCAATACCGCCGATTGCTGTGCTAATTGACCAAGGTTGTGGATGGAATTTCATGATAAACTTGCTATTAACAATTGCTGGCATTTTACCTGGCTACATTCATTGGTTCTGGTTGTTTTTTGTCAAGAAACCTATCAATCAAGTTTTGGCGCCGAATATAATTGTGTTCAATGACCCAGGTCAGGGTGAGGGCTCAGGAATAACCTTTGATAGACTGCCCACACCTGCAGAGCTCCGCATAACACACAGTAACCAAATGTGTGGACGAAGACCAGCACCGCCACCGCCGTATTCTGAAACTGAACAGGGTCCATCAAATAATGAATAAAACTAAATCATTCGTTTGAATAAATAGAAAATTAATCAGGATAAAGTTTGTACAATTGTATATAGCAGGTTCAAATTATTTTTTTATCATGAGTCTTTTTTAATTGTTTTTATATTGTTTAATGTTTACCCTGCACAAAATATTCAATCAATAAAAATTTTATCGATATATTCTTTAATTATCCAGTAAATAATTAAGAGCTGGGTTTCTTTATTGTGAAGATAAAAATTAATTTTACTTATTTTATGTTAATTTAATTACCATGTTAATCATTATTTAATGAGGCGATTAATCATTTCGACAACTTATCAATTTTATTCCCCTTGTTAAATGAGTGAACACCAATTGAACATTGAACAACTTTCAAACATGTTCATTTCGTAATCTATTTTTATTAAGATAATTCTATTGAATGTTTTATAATGAGAAAATAATTTTAAAAGAATAATTTATATCCAGCAGATTCTGTTTTAATGATTGATTGCAATTTCAGAGTTGAAGTTTCATTATTTTAAACTAACGAGAATAGTCTGAAATGTTCCAGTTCAAATAGAACTGAATAACATTCAATAAAAACTTGTTAAAAATTTCATATAGTTATTTTGATAAAAGTATCATGAGCAAATTAATTTTCAAGCTTTTTATAAATGTGATCTGTACCATTTTATTGGTATATCAGTCAGGTCAGTTACTTCTAATTTACCTTGCCGGAAAAACCGTGGTGAATATTGAAGTAGCAAGATTATTCAAAGACACGCTCCCAGCCATCACAATATGCTATCCTTTCATCTTTTCATTGGAAAGAACAGCAAGGAACAACGAAAATTATTCCAGTATTTATCAAGAATATCAAGAGAACCTCAAGTATCTGATCAACCAGGATCAAACGGTGAATAATACAATTTTGAAAAGTCTGAAAAGTATTTATGTCGAAACTGTAATAACAGCAAAATATCGAACAATACACACCTTGCTCAATCAAATGAGTATTGATTTTAAATTTCCTTCTAATGGAGAATTGATTCAAGCAATTCAAATTTCAATTCTTGGTGCTCTCGATGACCATGGTGAATATAACGAGCAAAATTTTTCGAAAAACAGAATGTTCTTGGAATTCAAAGGTGATCCTATTGAAAGTTTATCAAAAGCAAGAAATAGAAAATGCTTCACATTTTTCTCTGCACTTCAAAAACAATGGCGTCAATTCAAAATGGCCGCCGAAGAAATAGTGATCATGGTCAAACATAACAATTTATGGTTTCCAATCATGAGTCAAACATCTGATGAAAATACAAATAACACATTTCATGAAATTCAATTGCCTCCAAAGAAATTACACCTTGCTATTCACTCACCGAATACATTGCCAAGCTTCGATCAAGCTACAATTTTCAAGGAAATTGTGCTTGGTGATATTTATTACATTGAATATTTCCAGTCAACAATCGATAGAATTGATAGTAGTTATGACACAAATTGTTATGAATATGACCTCGACTATAAATACGCTAATTTCAATATGGCGTCTGATTGCCTAACAGCTTGTTATCAAGATGAATTCAGGAAAATTTGCAAAAATTATGGACCTGGTTTATCAAATTTCTTGTATAGAAAAGATTACTTTGAGCATGATAATTTTTCTTTGATCAATCCTTTCTGTACTAGTTCCTATGAACTGTTCTTGGCAAAAATCAAAATTCACTGCAATTCGATTTGCAGATATGACTGTCAATACAAATTTTATTACCTAGATTATGTTCAAGATCCATACAAAGTTCCAATTACTGATTTTAGCACGGTCATAACAAATTCAATAAGAATAAGACACAACAGTTACCCAGATATCGTTATCAAGCACATTCCTGAGACAACTTTCTTTGCTCTGTTGTGTAACTTTGGAGGTTTGCTGGGAATGTGGCTAGGTCTTTCGTTATCATCCATTCTATTCGATCTTGTTGAAATGATAGGCAAACAAAAGACTAGAATTATAAATAAATTCATATTCAACCAAGATACAAGAATTTTTGTGAGGAATGTACATGATATAAGATCATAGGATAGGGCGGTGTAGGCACCTAATAAATGATAATTTTTTATCTAGATCTTTCTGTGTAAAAATAATCACATTTACCCTAATATAAGGTCATCAATCAAATTATGTATTTCATTGACAGTCTTGTTTAATTACCTTGTTTATTAATGTGATCATGTGCATTTTTCTTTAGCACTAAAAAAACTTTTTAAATTATTCTAAATGTATTTTTAATGAGCAAGCTAATTAATCTTCAATCTATAAGAAAACGTTTAAAATCTAATGAATATAGAAATTGTATTTATAAATAGATTTATATTTCACCTTGTCACAAGTTGTGACACAATTAAGCAAAACAAATTATTTTCAACACTTCATTCGAGTAAATATTTTCTCATCTTGTTAATTTGAATTTTTTTCATGAGAACATTCCAAAATGAATAAATTTGAATCTCCAGGTAATTTTTCTAAATTAACCTGGAAAAGCCAAGTTTATAAATGCATAACGAACATATTTTGCCTTGGTTTTCTACTATATCAGACGACCATGTTGTTCAATATTTATCTAGCTGGTAAAACTGTTGTGAACATTGAAGTAGCAAGAAGATACAAGGACAATTTGCCAGCAATCACAATATGTTATCCACATATTCTGTCTTTGGAAAAAGCATCTAGTTACAAACAAGCTTATAGATCATTATTTGAAGAGTATCAAGCTAAATTAAAACATTATTATATCAACGACACTACAATAGACGAAAATGTTGTTTCAAACCTGAATGATATTTACCTAGATGCCTATAACCTATCTCAAGAGGAGACCTTGTTCAATTTATTCAACAATTTGAGCATTGGTTATATTAATAATAATGAAAAATTCAATTACCAAGCAATTGATATATATCTAGATGGTGTGCTTGATACTAATCAAGAAATATCTTATAATAATACCTTCAAAATTTATGAAGATCAATCACAAAAGTACATTGGTCATCCTGTCGAAAGTATTGACATTTTGGGGAATCGAAAATGTTTCACCTTTTTCTCGACACTTCAGAAACAATGGCGTCGATTGCAAATGGGTTGGGAAGAGATCACGATTGAGGTCCGCCATAACCGACAGTGGTTTCCCTCGATGTTAAATACCCAGGTGAAAAATCAAGACACTTTAGGACCTGCAATACCAACGAGCCAGCAAGAACCAACAAAGAAATTATACCTGTCAATTCATTCGCCTAATAGTTTACCTAGTTTCCACGGTGGTTCCAATATAATTCAAATTGAGCCAGATAAAAAATACGCAATTGAATACTTCCAGTCAAGTATCGATCGTTTGGACAGCAGTTATGACACAAATTGCCACGAATATAACCTAGATTATAAATTCGCAAACTTTTATATGGCCTCTGATTGCATATCATCTTGTTTTCAAAAAATGATCAAGGAAGTGTGTCCGGGTCCGGATTTATATAAACTGCCATTTTTACTCAGGAAAATGTATTTTGACCATGACAATTTTAGTAAATTTGATTTGAAATGTTCTATCCTTCAAACAAAATTCATAAAATTTAACCAAGTTTGTCACTCAACCTGTAAATACGACTGTAAATACACCTATTATAACCTAGGTTATACGAGTGAAAATGTAAAATATACTAGCTACTTCAATCCCTCAATGATTAGTATGATTAGAATACGACACAACAGTTTCCCAGATATATTGATCAAGCACATTCCAGAAACAACTTTCATAGCATTGGTCTGTAATTTTGGTGGGTTATTGGGAATGTGGCTTGGTGTTTCTTTCTCGGCCATATTCAATGACCTATCACATATTTTTCTATTTCAAAAGAAATTAGTAATAAATCAAAATTTCTTTGGTCTTCGCGAAGCGAATGTGTTTTCAAGATCACCAAGAACTTCAAATTTCAACATTCAAGACCAGCAAGATAGATTCATGACCAGAAGAATAAGCACCGTGGTCAATAGATAAGTAAAAATTTGAACTAAGAAAATATTTATTTCAAACATTTTTATTTTTCAAAATGTACATGTTAAATTTTCAATAATAATACCAAGCTAAAATTTAAAATTAAAAATCAAATAAACTATCACATTTATGTTAAAGCTTTTTTCAATTTAATGTCTATTATGATAATTAAATCTTGAACTCTGATTAGATGATCTTGCATATCTACCAAGACTGACCCTCATGCCAGGGTTTCTTCTTCTTTGATCAATTGACAAGGTAATTTTACCAGGTGCCAAATAATATTTTTGAATTAGCTTGCTCGTATTATTAACCAAATGGAACACATTTTCAGAGATAGTGAGAAAGGAAAGACCTAGCCACATTCCAAGTAAGCCACCAAAGCTACAAATTAGAGCAAGGACATTCGTTTCTGGGACATGCCTAACAACAATATCAGGCATATTATTGTGCCTGATCTTAATTGTGCTGATTATTTCCGGATTCACGAATGTATTTTGTTCATGGTAAATCTTATCTGAGCTAGAACACTCAATGGAATAGTAAGTATACCTGCAATCATGCTTGCACATTCTGTGACAATCGAGCTTAATTTTCATCATTTTATACTCATTCTGATTGACACATTCGTATTGTATCTTGCTAGTTTTATCATGTTCAAAATAATCTTTTCTGAACAAATGGGGTAAAGTTTTAATACCCTGTTTAGGGCACAACTCAGTCAACAGAACCTGAGTACAGCCCGTAATACAATCGGACCTCATATTAAAATTCGAATATTTATAATCGAGGTCATAGTCCATGCAATTTGTGTCATAACTGCTGTCCAATCGGTCGATGTATAACTGTGTGTATTCAATGACAAACTGTTTGCTAGTTCCTAATTCTATGAAATTTCCACCGAAATCAAAATCAGGTAAACTATTAGGTGAATGAATTGCCAAGATCAAATTCTTAATGATTTCAACATTTTGCCCTGTTTGAAAATCCGGGTAAACAACTTTCATTGACGGAAGCCATTTCTTGTCAAGGTGAACCGTAATAGTCATTTCTGTCATGCTCATTTTGAAGTCACGCCACACCTCCTGTAGAGCCGAGAAAAAGGTGAAACACTTTTGATAGTCTCGTATTTGAATGCTTTCCAAAGGCTGTCCGATAAATGAATGGGTGTTTCGCTGATCATCTGATCTAATAAATTGCGGGATGAGTTTATTCTTTGCCAAAATCAAACCATGAATACCAATATCAAAGGCAAACGGCTTATAAAATTCATTTTCAGTATCAAGATCATTCAATATGAAACCAAAGCTGTAATTGAACTGGTCAAAAATGCTCAAGGTCTGTAAATAGTTAATACGGAAATAATGATCGAGAAGATCTTGGTCAGTTGTCACGTCTTTCGCAGTTTGATTAAGTTTATATGAATTCAATATTTTCAAGTAATCTTGATAGTTTTCCGCGAGTTCCAAGCTGAAATTTGCTGAATTTTCAAGCGATAAAAAGTATGGATAACAGATGGTTACCGCTGGCAATGATTCGTTGAAAATTCGATCTATCTCAATTATCACATAAGTTTTACCTTGCAGGTATTGGACAAAAAGTTCATAAGTCTGATAAAATAGACCCAGGGTACACAAAACCGTTGTTAAAAGTGATAAAATTAACTTCAAGTTCAAAATACTACAATTAAAGTAAGGCGCCATTCTTGCAAGCTGATAATGAACAAGGATATATTATGAAATGATTATTTATTATATTTAACATAGGATAGAAATTAAAAACTAACCTAGTTCCGCCTAAATTGATAAACATATTTCATAATAAACTGGGTGTTGAAAGTTTTATGAATGTTGAAATTAAATTAATAATAACAATAAAAGAAATTGATCTTGATGAAGAAATGCTTTCAAATTCAATTAGATTTATTTTCTTTTAAAACAAACAAGAACAAACTAAATCACTGTTATTTTGTATTGAATGAAAATGACCTGGTTCACACCAAATTTAATAATAAGAGGCTCATCTATTCGATAGATTATCTTGCCTAATTCTAATAAATACAGGAGAAACTTGGTTATTTACATTATTGCTTATATTGATCTGGATTTGTGTTCGTTTGAATAGTTTGAAGAAATCTGTGAATATCGTGGAAAATGAAAGACCTAGCCACATTCCCATTAATCCACCAAAATTACACAGAAGTGAAATGAATGTTATCTCTGGAATGTGCTTGATAACAATATCTGGGAAATTATTGTGTTGAATAGAAATAATATTAATACGAACCGTCTTATATTTGGTTGGCGTATTATCAAGAGGTGAACTTTTATAATCTAGGAAATAATATTTAAAGGAGCAATCATACTTACAAATTTTGTTACATTCAATTTTGATATTCATCATGCTGATTTGATAATCCCTACAATAAGAATAAACTAGTTCTTTTTTGATATGATCTATGTATTCTTTAGTTATCAAGAAATGTAAATCTCTGAAACCAAAATTTGGGCAAATCTTCCTAAATTTATCAAGGTAACATGAGAAAATGCAATCGGAGGCCATATTGAAATTGGAGAATTTATAATCGGGATCATATTCGTAACAATTAGTATCATAACTTGAATCGATTCTATCAATAGTTAATTGAGAATATTTAACCTGGTACTTATAATTATTAGTCTCAATTTCTTGAAAAATTGAATCGTCGTAGAAATTGGGCATGGTATTCGGTGAATGTATAGCTAGGTGTAAATTAGGATCAGGTCTAACAAATTCCGGGTAAATTTTGCTTTCAATTTCCGAATACCGTTTACCAAGAAAAGGAAACCATAGCCTATTATAGGTGACCTGGATCATTATTTCCTTCACACCCATCATGAAATTTCGCCATTGTTTTTGTAGCGACGAGAAAAAGGTGAAACACTTTTTCCTAGATTGTATTTCGATACTCTCAATGGGGTTTCCAATAAATTCCAAAAAGCGCTTGGATATTTTAAGTGAATCACCATGGTCATAAAATACACCTTTAATTGCAATTTCTATCGCTTTTCTCATTTCACCATTAATTTCGAATTCAAAATCCAAGCTTATATTATTGATCAAGTTGAAAATTGTTTCATTTTGTTTGATTTGTAAATCTTGGTAAAGATATCTAAGACTAATTTCCACTGTTTCGTTCACCTTTCCATCTTCAGTAAACAAGTGTTCAAGGTCAGTTTCATATTGTTGAAAAATTTCACCATAATCCTTTTGATATTTTGAAGCTCTTTCAAGCGATTCAATGAAAGGATAACATAATGTGATGGCCGGTAGTGTGTCGTTAAATAGTCTTGCTACTTCAATATTGACGACTGTTTTCCCAGCAAGGTAAATAAGAAGTAGCTGGATAGTTTGCACGATCAAAACTCCAGTGCATAGAATATTCGATAAAACTCTGACTTTATTTTTATTGAAATACAATTTGATTTTTCTCAATGAAAGTTTCATTGTCTTTGATAACCAGATGAACTTGGTCAATCAACGAGAAAAAATTTTGGACTTTTCGACTGATATTTGCTCTTTCTTTAATAGCTCTATGTTGCTAGGTGTTGCAGGTTTTCATTCTAAGCAAAATAAGTCTATTATGAAAGATTATTTAAATCAATATGTTTTTAATTTCACCTTGTTTCGCCCTACCAATTTGCAACTAGGTGGGGTTTTATGCAAATATATTCCTGTTAAATTCCGAATTTAATTTATGAATTCTATTATTTAATCGATAATAAAATAAATAACTTGTTCAAATTTCTAGAGAAAATCTTAGACATAAAATATTGTTTCGAAGAATAGATCAAAAATTCATATGACCTAGATAAAACAGATAATTTTATTCAAATAACTCCATAATTAGAAAGTAATTGGATCCAGCAATGTATAGGTATTGATAGAACTCATAGTTATTCATTGGAAATAAGTCATAGCAATGGAAACCGATGGGACGTCCACTCAGTTTCTCAATAAATGCCATTAACTTCAACCGTTGTCGAGAACTCATCCGAATCCTTCTTTTTCTGTTTAAAAATAAGTATAGCTTCGAATACGGGCGATGAGCACAGGTTATGACCCCGGCGTTCATTATATTGAGAAATAGAATAACCCAGAAACAAGACCCGAATAGTATACCACAAATAATTCTGGCGATAGTTGTGGTGTTCCTCTTATGGGTTAAATACAGCATTATTTGGAAAGCAATGGTTGTTATGTAATACATAAGGAATATAATCATCTTAAAGAAGTGGTTGCACTTCTTGGTCAGTCTCTCCTCATAATTGTGTTCATTGATTGCATACATCAATAGATTAATATCTCTTTTCTTAAGACTTAACTCAATTCTGGCATTAATTTCATTGAACTTAACCTTCAACATTAGAGTTATCATAAACCAAAGTACCATGCCAAACCAGAGATATGTCAGACCCTGGTACATTGCCACCCCGAAATTTAAGTTGATCACGATAAATCCGAAAGCATACAATGATTTATCCGGATAACTCATATAAACAGCTACTGTATAGCCTGTTTGAACTATTATGGCAAATAGCAGCAAGGTGTAAAATGTAGGCTTCATTAAATATCTTATCATCAAATTAACCACGATTGCTACGCCATCTAATGAATGTTCTGTGATGGGATACTTGATCAAATTGTGCTTGATGATATAATAAATGTCAACCAGGTGAAATGTATGGGTTAGCTCTTGGTGCAAAACAACAGTTCCCAGATAAAGAATTGACAAGGATAAGATGAGTAAACAACCATTGATTAGCAAAGGGTCTCCGGCTATTTGAGCGAAATTAAAAAGTACCTTGTCGAGTGTATTATTTCTCACAAGTGTTAAGGTGAGCCATCGGAGAGTGTCCAGGGCAATCAAGATTTTGATGAATATCACAACACGAGTCCTGGCTCTGCTACGAATGCCATGGTGATACTCATTGGCATCGCGCATAATTGAGGCGTAATGAGACTTGGCAAAAACCATCAAGGCATCCATTACCTTTATAAAAGGTGAATTTTCATCCAGGTTTCCTTTGTACTCAATATTGTAAACCATTTTTTTATGGATTAGTTTTTTCCTTTCAAATTTAAATATGAACTTTGCCAAGAGTCTCTTTAAAATGTAAAGTCTTTGAGAACATTCTCGCTTTTAAAATATTCTTAGAAATAACATCAAGGCAAAAGCTTTATTTTTAACGGAATTTTTTCCAATTTATTTTATATTTTAAATTATAGTAATTAATGATATATTTTCACTAAATTTTATTTTCTATTTCAGAATATCTTTCAAATGAATTTATATCATGGATGCCGAGGGGGTGAGGGATGGGGGTGGGGGTAGGAAAAAGACATATTTTTTAGCAGAACATCGCAAACCAGGTTGAAAATTCTCTGGAAAAAGCCCCAAAAGTATTCTACATGTCCCCCAGCACCAGAAGAAAAATAATTGTTCAACCTGGTATAAATAGTAATTTACTAGGTCAATTTTCAGAAATTAGAATAAAAATTTAAAATCAAATTAGTTTAAAATGATTTTCTCTCACGAAATAGAAATTCATAATTTATTCTTTGAATTAATGGCTTTCACGAGCTTACAAATAATCAAGGAAAAATAAGTAAATATAGAAGGAAAATGATCGCAAGTAGAAGTACACACCACAATATTAATTATAATAATAAGCAAGAACAGTTTATTATCAGATGAGCCAGGTGAATGTTTTGATAACTTTGGTGCTATGATTTATTTATTCAGTAAACTGAAAAATATTTTTAATTATTAGATTTAAATATATTTTTAATAACTTTATAAATAATGTGAAAAACATTTTGAAAGAAAACAATTATTTGTGGAATGGAGAGGACTGACCACCCGAACCACATCCCAATAGTCCCGCAAAAATTGTAGATAAAATTCATGAAATCCATTCGAGGTTTTTGTTGATATTCAACACTCTGAGAGTATTTCGGGATTAAATTGATTTGTGTTGAAAACGGTTTACCATAAGGTCTGTGATTATTAAACACATTAAACGTTTGTATTTCACAAAACGGTTGCATTTTTTTCACACATTTTTTAATAATATTCAAAACAATTGTTTTATTTGTTCTGAAATTTATCGGACAGAGTCTGTATCTGAAATGTTTTAAATCCCTTTCCAAACGAATCCAGGAAAAGACGCTATATGTGATCAAACAGCCGTACGTCTGATTAATATCATGATTAACACAATCCATAATCTGTACATCATTTGAGTTGTCAGTGAATAAACTTGGTTTCGATTTTACACATTCCCTGTTTGTCTCCATAACAGTTCTTCGGTGAATATCAGCTTCGATTACAAAATTGTTAATATGATTAACAAAAATTGTTTCACCAAGTTCAAGAAGGCCATTATCAGCTATATGGCCAAAAATGGACACGCTGAAAAATGTCAATTGTGCAAGCATAATATCGAAATTTCCTAAGATCTCGATTGAAATGGAGCTGATTACTTTTTCTCCCTGATCGTCTTCTGATCTAGTTGAGTTGAGTTCAAGGCTGAAAAAAAAGATCAAGGATATTCAAAATGATCAAAAAATTCCAAAATACCTCTTATAGCTCTGATAAACTTCACCTAGTACTAAATTTCAAGATATTCAATTTTTGGAAATGCCGAATAATTTGTCAAAACCTGGTTATTACTACTTTTTACAAGAATAAACAATAAATTTTCATCAGGAAGAAATAAATTAAAATGTGTGATGATTTAGAAATTTTCTAAAATTGAATCAAGGCAAAATCCAGGATAATCAAGGAGTTCTGGTCAACCCAACAATATCAGAGCTATCCCTAAAATGAGTGTAAAACTTTTCACCAAGTTTGTGTAAACCTTACCTGAAAAATTGATCACTATAAGCAATTGACCCAGTAAAAGCAGTGGTGAACATCGTATTCTTTGGAGGACAGGGCTCCGAATCATCTTCATAATTAATAATACATTCAATCGATATATTGATGAATCCAGTGCATTGCATGAACTTGGTTAAATTTCTTGAAAATCTATCTGAATATATCAAATTTTCAAATCTTTTTCGATTATTTTCGTCTAATTTTTCATAGATTTGATAAATATCAGGACAGTTTTGTTTAAATCTTTCTCCAATTGATAAGGAAGCTAAGTCTAAAACCATCTTGGGCATACGGAATCGTTTTACCATGTTTAATTCAATTGTTTGATTGTGTTCAGTGTATGTTTTGGTTACTTTAAACAATTGATAAAACAAAAGTGAAATAAGAAATACAAATAAAAATTTCTTCACTGATTTGATGAATGTTGTTAATTTAGCAAGATGTTTTTTCAATTCGAGTATTTTGTTACAAAATTGAAAGAGAATATCCAATATTATTCCTGATAAGTCTCTGACACTAAGACCCAAATACATGAATAAGAGTCCACCAAATGTTGAGAAATATATAAATAAATCCATTTTTCCTAAATATTCCAAAACAACAAAATTATCAATTTTTTGCATAAAAATGATGGGAATAATAGCTAAACCCATCTTGTTAAACACCGTTAGTTGAATTTTCATTTTCACTTGATAATTTAATGAATGGCAATCTTTCAAACATAACTTGTCCAGTAATTTATCATTTTCTTTGACGGAACAGTTGAAGAGATGGAGAGAAGTGTTGTTGAAGTCTAGTATTTGTCTCTTATTGTCGAAGAGGTGTTGACTCCAATAGTGATTGTGTCCACACTTTTGCTGTTCTTTGCGTCGCATATACTCTAACTTACACTCGGTTTGAGATCGGAATCCATTTTTACCCAAAGAATAGTCCAAACAATTTGTCTCATAAGGAAAGGGCAGTAAATTCATGTAATATAAATTGAATGTAACACTACCTGTCTCTCCATTCATTCGGTTAACCGAGAAACGATTTTTACTCACAAAATGTGATGGGGTCTCAATCGGATGGAAAATAAAATGTGCTCGTTTAAAATTAGAAACTTCGAACAAGATGATTTCATAATTTTTATTTCCTCTGTTTATGTTGAAAGTGAGACAGGTAGAATTGATTTTGTTTCTCACATAAATCGATTCATTGTAATCTTGTGAATGATACTGGTAATATTCTCGGAAACTACAAGATATTGAATTTTTGACAGAATTCATATAACCAGGTCTTTCATCCAAACGTAGGAACGGATTCACACAAACAGTAATCGACGGAAATTTAATCTCATCTCTAATAACATTGACTTCAATCAAATACTTGTATTTCAAGTAGTCTTTCGTCAAATCAATCAATTGATACAAAAATCCAAATAAAATAATAGTTTTCAATACCTTTCTTAGTATTTGTCCCTTCATTTTGGTAATAAAATATGTGAATTGACCAGTGTAAAAAAATAAACTATAATTTACTTTATAAAATTTTCTGCTCGATAATGAAATAATTTTGTTTATCTAGGTCAGTCTCATAATTTAATTTTATAGAACTCATCAAATATTCAATTATTTATTTAATTATTAGTTTTATTGCTTTTTGGTGTCATATTTTTGGCACTCA
>JAQGBD010000864.1:0-22017 GCA_034698165.1 Punctoribates punctum | reverse complement strand
TTTTTCTTTCTCTGAAAAAGAGTGACGGGAGAGGGACTCGAACTCACAGCTCTCGAGACTGAAGGCGCGCACTCTATGCGCTGCGCCAGTGTCGGCCCCCTTTCCCCCATTGGCTTATTTTTGTTGGAATAAATGTTAAAACATTTAAGTATTTAATTTTAATTGATTTTTGTTTTAATTTTTAATATTTTCACCTAGATTTATGACCTAGTATAGTCAATGAATTTCATTGTATTCAAGAGATGGCATTCAGTGCTTTGTTTCACAAGTTTTACGCTTTTATAGAGAATTGAAACCAAAAGAGAGGAAAACAACTGATTTCTGATTCAATTGTTTTTCAGTCGTTTTAAATCTCAATTCATTTTCAATAAATTAAATCAAATTCAGACATTTATACCAATAATTCTCCAATAATTGCCTTATTTATTGTAAATTGTCTTAGAATTTAAACAATGGCGTTATCAACGCCGAGAAAGAGACGAAGATGTCGGCCCATAGAAGAGGTGACCGCAAACTATCCAAAAGTGGCCGAAAAGAAGACAAAAATTTCTAATAAGAGCTCAAACTCTGTCTCTTTGAGTAAAATAAGTGAAAACTGGTTCTCATATTTGGAGAATGAATTCACCGAAGAGTTGGACACAAAATTTGATAAATTGGTCGAAATTAAAAACAAGAACTCATTCCTGGAGAACAAACTCAACAGATCTTTGGCCACTCATCTCAATTGCATCACAGAAGATATTGGCATAAAATCGGGTGATATCGACGAACGTCTGGAGAAAACGAAAGAGATTAGGGATCAGCTGAAGACTGATATCAAATCAATTAAACAAAACCGCATTCAAAGAAAAGCAGAGAAAACCAAAGTCCTGAAGACGGCGAAGACTTCTGTTAAAAGAGTGGATCGATTGAACTCACAAATGAAGGAAATCAATGAAAAAACTGATCCACAAAATGAGTCCCAACTCTTGTCTGAGACAATGAACTGCAAAATCACAGTAAAGGACAATAAAAGAGTGGTTTCGGTGGACTTCCAGGACTGCAAAACTCATCAAAGACTCATTGCTATCGAAAACGAGGACCGACTCAACGATTTCTGGCCATTGCTTAACAAAAAATACAAAATTTAATTCAGTTTTAAATGTTTTATTCAAATTGATTGCAATTCAATTATATTTAAAATATTATATAAGTTTATTAAATGTTTTTAATTATTATACTTTCGTTGTATTTAAATATTAATATTGTTTTTATAAATAAATGCCTTTAATATGGTTTTAATTGAATTATGATTTTGTGAGATAAAGATGTTGTGTTTAAGAGACTACTATTTGTCGGTTCCTTCTCTCCTAGATTATTTTTCAATTAAATTAAATTTGATTCATTCTTTTAATTGACTAAACTTGCGATAAATGAATGCTTTTAATAAAAGTCAAATAGCAAGTCGTTGTACAACATATTTTGATGTGTGAAGCAAGGACAAATTACTTTCTTATTTAATTCGAGCTATTATTTCATAGGTTTAACAAAATAGAGGAACAATTTGATGATATTTATTGCAATAACAGAATATTCTGTAAAATATGTGAATGAATTGCATTGTATTCAAGAGATGGCATTCAGTGCATTGTTTCACAGGTTTTACGCTTTTATTCAAAATTCAAACCAAAAGAGAGGAAAACAACTGATTTCTGATTCAATTGTTTTTCAGTCGATTTGAATCTCAATTCATTTGCTATAAAATTATCCCAAATTAAGTCATTTCTCTAATCAATCCAATAGTTGTCTTAATAATTGAAATTAGTCTTGAAATTTATACAATGGCGTTATCACCGCCGAGAACGAGAAGAAGATGTCGGGCCATAGAAGAGGTGACCGCAAAGTATCCAAAAGTGGCCGAAAAGATGACAAAAATTTCTAATAAGAGCTCAAACTCTGTCTCTTTGAGTAAAGTAAGTGAAAACTGGTTCTCATATTTGGAGAATGAATTCACCGAAGAGTTGGACACAAAATTTGATAAATTGGTTGAAATTAAAAACGAGATCTCATTCCTGGAGAACAGACTCAACAGATCTCTGGCCACTCATCTCAATGGCATCACAGAAGATATTGGCATCAAATCGGGTGATATCGACCAACGACTGGAGAAAACGAAAGAGATTAGGGATCAGCTGAAGACAGATATCAAATCTATTAAACAAAACCTCATTCAAAGAAAAGCAGAGAAAACCAAAGTCGAGAAGAAAGACAAGAATTCAAGTAAACGAATGACTCAAATGAAGTCTGAATTTAAGGAAAAGAAAGAGGAAACGAATGGACTCCGGGAGGGCTCACTCTTAGCCGAAATAATGAACTGCAAATACAAATTGTCTGCCAATCAAAGAGTCGTTTTCATCGACTTCTGCGACAGAAAACGTACCCAAAAACTGATTTCTAACGAAAAGGGAGACCTTCTCAACGACTTCTGGTCTTATGTTAACAACAAATACAACATTTAATTCAATTATTAGTAATTTATTACTCTTTTTATTCAAATCGATAGCAATTCAATTCAATATTTATATAAATATATGAAATGTTTTTAATGTTTTAATAATTATATATTCGTTTGTATTTAAATATTAATTTCTTTTCAATAAACGGTTTAAATATAGTTTTAATTAAATTTAATTTAATAAAAATTGAATAAATGGGTTGTCCTGTAGTTAAGAGACGAGTCTTTTATCTCATATTTTAGCCGAAGGACTGAAAGTTGAAGTTTGAGTCGTCCCTCAAGTGGTGACTCAGAGATGGCCTCACAATCGCCCCAAAAGTGAACTAAAGTAAAGATTGCGTTATTATTATTGTTTTGAGTCATTTTAAATACAAAATCATTTGTTTTGAAACTTAATTATAGATAATTAAACCATTTATTGCTCCGCTAATTGTCTCAATAATTGGTGTCTATCACGGAATTGAGACAATGCCGAGAAAGAAACGGAAATGTGGTACAGAAGGCGCCCCTCAAAAGGTATTGGAAAAGAAAAACGAGTCCCGCAGTGAGTCCCGCAATGAGAGCCCACTCTCTGATTATGACTCCGATAACACTATAATCGATTCGGACTACACTCCCAATGATTGGCGAAACGGACCGGCGAAGCGGTGGTACGATATGATGGGTTTGTCCCCGAATTGCACAGAATATGACTATGGCTTCAAATTGAAAGAGAAGTCGTGTCGTTCTCCGCCAAACACCGGTATTGACAGCGAAGACGCCTTCAATTTGGTTTCACAGATAAGTTGGGAGAAAAACGTGATTTGGGACTCGGATTCTGTCCGACAAAAAGTTATGAAAACCGCCGAAAAGCCATCGATCGCCGGTTGGATACCCGTTGACGACAAACGAACGGCTCCTGAATTCTTCAAAGAAATAGATGACAATACCATCGATAAACTTATTGCCAACGAACTGATCCCAAGAGAACTGATCTCTCGATCCAAAGAAAATAATATTAATATTTGTGATAAAACCAAAGAGAAGACAATACTTAACACATTTTCAAACAAATTGAGGACAAAAAAGACTCAATTCTGTGATAAAGACAATGATATGCCAAACAATTCTTCTGCAGATGACGTAAAGGATATGTTTACAGATGTGAAGGCAATCATCAAATGGGTGTCCACTTTGCCCGAAGAGAACAGGGAATTGACTTACAATCGTTGGGAAGACGACATCATTTGGGATCCGAAAGCAATGACTCGAATACCAGAGCCGAAGATAATACCATTCAGTTGTGACGACGACAACGCAATCGTCGAATGGAATGATTTCGACGACAACTCGAATGACTCGAATCACAATTCATTGGCGAAGACTTTAAGGCTTTCACTAAATATCTCTAACGACGAGTTCTACGCATCGGTCGTAAAGGCAGACAATAAAGCCGTCCATCAAATAGTTATCAGTCATTCAATTCCAGCCAATGATTTACATCCGTTGTGTTTTCCGACGTGGGATCCAGACTTTTTTAGGCCCATCCTTAAGAAGACGAGAAAATTAAGGGCACGCGTAGAGCACGAAGTCTTGTTATGTGACCAAAACAATTGTCTTCCATCTGAAGAACAAAAAACAACAGATCTGAGTAAATACCGTATTCTTAATTTCGGTCAACTGTCGGCCCGAAGCGGACAAATCATTCTCACGGAATACTCTGAAGAAAGTCCGCCACTTATGATGAGAGTCGGAATGGGATCTCAATTATCCAATTATTTCGTTGTATTTATTTCTATCGATTCCTTCAAATCTTAATCTAATTTCTCTTTTATATCAATCATTAGAAATCGAAAGACAAGAACTACTGCCCCGAAGACCACCGATTCGCTCAGACGAGAACCGTATCTGAGAACACATTCATCGGTGAATTGGGAACCAATAAGAGTCAACTGGCCTTAGAAACAAATATGTTTCGGTCGCCAATTTGGGAACAGACCTGTCCTGACACCGACTTTCTCGTTATCCGAACTGAAAACAAGTATTTAAATTCATATTTAGTGAAATATTTTCAAAGTTTTTCATCCAAATAGTTATTACATCCGAGAAATTGACGGCCTTTTCGTTGTGGGACAGACACTACCTCTGATAGAAGTGCCCCGATTCAAGACTCCCTCCTATTACAAGTTTGCCAAACAGTTCGCAAAGGTTTGGTTTAAAATTTCAAAAATTTATGTTTTAATCGAATTTTCAATTTTCAACAGATGTTTATCTATCGGCTCTTCGATAATAGAAAGTCAGTAAACGATTTGGACACAGAATTGAAGAATGCCTTTCCAAACCTCAATCGAAACCAATTAATAAGTTTAAGACAACAGTTGACACTCAAGAATAACGACCGTTTGTTTCATAGTTTAGTTTTTATTCCAATTATTTTATACATAATTTATTCATAGGTTTTGTACTGAAGAGTGAAATCCCTTTCGATAATCAAATCCACGACTTATTAACCCCTGAGAACTGTTGCGCATACTATTCGACTGCCATAACTGCGGCCACAACTCTCAAGGAAATGGGTGTTGGGGACCGTCTCTTCTTAGATGACAACGAAAACGATAGCAAAGTGGATGAACTGCCGTTCGCGCCCTGGAATACCACTTCCGCTTACATTAGTTCAGTTAATTCGAAAAAGCTGTTGAATGTCAACGATTACAACGAAGACGGATCTCTTGTCTTCAGTACTCAGTCTTACAAAGAATTTAAGGTTTTATCTCTTTTTCAAATTGATTTAAAAATCACTTAAATTATCTGTTAATCAATTTTAGGACCAAATGCCTGCTATGAGGAAATGTGTACCCCTTTCCGATATATCCATCAAAAGACTGAATTTGAAAAGAGCTCACCAATGGCTCATTGACTATGGAATGGCCAGAAATAAGGTATTTCTTCACAATTTATAATATATTTTGGGATTTCATTTATACTCCATTTTAGGTCAGAAGATATAAAAGTGTTGTCGAATGTCGAGAACTGATTAAACATTTGTCCGATTCTTTGAGAGAAAGTGGTATTAATTAACGGTTTTCTTAAATTTCATTCATTAATTCAATGCTATCCACAGGAATGACCTCAAAGATGAACAAAACTAAAACCACAGAACAGTATTATAAACTTCAGTGTAAAAAGATTTTCGATTTACAGACATTTGTTTACGGATCCAAACAATGCTATGAATCAGATGAAAGTAACGGCGAAGAAGAGGAGGAAGAAGACAATTCAGACCCGGAATTGGATGAATTCGCGGAAATCTTGGAGGACATGATTATGAAAAACAAATCGCAGGAAGAGATTGTATTTGAGAGGGAAGAGAGGGAACGGAAGGAATGGATTCAAACAATCAAAGGAAAGAAAGATCCCAAACAGAAGGACGAAGTAATTAAGAATTGGCGTTCATTTAACGGAAAAGTACTCAAAATAAGCCGAACCTACGAAATGGACGGTAAAAAGTTCGTTAGGGATGAGATCGTCCGCAACCCCCGAGTCATTCAGGCCTACACTCGTATTCGTGAGACTAAGAACGATGCTTTCATCAGAGAGTTAAGCATGGTCAAAAATATCAAAGAAAAAGGTCTCAACAAAACCAAAGCAAATAAGAGTAATTCTGTGCCAAAACCTCAGGAGACGCCGAAGAATGTGAACGGAGTATTGAAAACCGTTTCCGAAAATATTTCGAACATAAGAAATGGTTTCGTTGGTAATGGTCTCAAAGATATCGATGAAATCGATATAAACGACGATAATTGGGATATCAATGAATCGGCTGTTGAAGAGAATGAGTCGAAATTGGTTCGCGTCGACGGATCTAAACTGAAATTCTCAAAAAAGGTAGTCCTCGAAGCCAATCAAATTGAGGCCGAAGAACAGAAACGGATTCAACAGGAGTTGGAAGAGGAGGAGAGGTCTAAAAGAGTGGAATACTTCACAAATCGGTCAACAAAACGGATGCGTATCGATCCGATGGTCATACTTAAGGATATCTTTGATAGCGTTATCGTTCAGGTATTGTCTCAAACTATTCCGTCTATTATTGAGTCCATTATTCAGACGACAACTCAATATTAATTTTATTGATCACAGGTTCGCAAAGTTCCCGAATTAGACGACAGTATCGAATGGTTTAATGAACCGATTAAAGTAAAGGATGTGCCCGACTATTACCAAATCATCGAAAATCCAATGGATTTGCGGACAATGCGCGATAACGTGAGTCGCGGCAAATATTCCTCCCGACAGGAGTTCTTAAAAGACATTGAATTGATATATGAGAATTGCCTCGAGTATAACGGGGACTGTCAGATAACCAGCGATGCCTTCAAATTGTATCAAATATGTAGAGACAAATTGGATTCAAAGGCTGAACAAATCAAACCACTGGAGGAGATGTACCGGAGCCAAGTTCTCAATTCATAGTGCCTTAAATTGGGGTCAATTTCTCAATTAGTCATTTGTTTAAAAAGCATTCAAATAAATCCATAATTCGTCGAACAAATGATTAGTTTTTATATTTTTGTAAATCAATTTGTTTTCAAAATCATCAAAAGATATGTCATTTTTCATAAAAATTTTAATTTCGTTAATTATTTGTATTTTAAGTGATTTGTCAAATAAATTGTGTTTTAATAGTTATGCAGAAAATAAATAACAATTAATTCGCAAATCATTTCGATTTTGTCTTATTTAGTAATGAGTCATAAGTCATAAGTTATGATATATTTGAGAATTAAATTAATGTTTGGGGAAATTAATTGTGTTTTTTAGTCAATGAATTTGTTTCTGAAAAAAATTGAAATTTAGTTTCACAGAAGTGTAGGCAATAAATACAATAACAAATGAAACGATTTCTTTGCAAAAATGACAATAATATGAGACAATGTCTATCAGTTGCGGACTTTCAGACACCAATAGACAGTATATTGTGTTGAGAATCGCAAACGAAGACAAAAGGTTGTCCGACAGCCACACCATAATCAACATCTGAAATGTCTCTTTATATAAGATAATTATGTCAACGATCTGTTGGCGCAAAGCGTTGAGTCGTTCCAATTCGATGCACATGTCTTTCATGTTGTTCTTGTGGTCAATATTGTTATTAATTATCTTTGGATCCGATTTTCTATTCAAATCGATCTCATTCTCCAATTGTTGGCATTTCTTACAAATCATAGCCGTTATTGAGATGTAAAACATCTAAAAAATTAGAAATGTTTTTAGACTTTTCTCATAAATATCTTATTTTTAATGAAATTCATAATATTCTTGGAATAAAATTCTATTTAAATATATTAAACTCATATTAAAAGGAAAGCCATAGAAATATCTGATCAACACTTTCGGCGAATTTCGCTGAGTTTAGACTTTGCTATAAATTAAATATAATTTACGACAAAAGATTGTCATTATTTGCGATGTCTTTTCCAATAAATGATATGCGAATTGACGCCAATTCTTGTTCAACATTAGTATTGCTCACAATTTTCAATGAATGCAAACATTTTTAGGAATTAAATCTATTTATAAATTTCTTCTAAACTCTTGACATTCAGACAGAGAGTCAGCATTGGTTTCACAATCATTGCACAGAATTGAAAGATGTCTTTATCTAATGAGAGACTGTTTTCGCTAATTTCCCTCCAAATAAGTGATTAAAAAAATTTAAATCTCTTTTGTAGAGTGACTTGAATTTTAAGAATTGCTTTTAACTAAAAACTTCTAAAAATAGAGATTCCATTTGAAATCTATTTCACTTCAAATCTTATTAACTAAATATATCGTGCAATTAATTATCGAGATATTCAATTGTGATAGGTCCTTTCTTAATTATTCAATAAGTAAGCTCCTAATTATTCTGAGACTCTTAGATTACTGGTGCATGGTGCTATGGCCTTAAGGACAAATTTGTTTATTTTGATCTGTCAAACCGAAAAGAGGATAAAAGGATCATGATAATCAATGTCATATCTGGAGCTTTACCTTGGCTAATAATAGAATCGTTGCGAAGAAATGTTGCAGAACTAAATCCAAGTGAAATATATATCCAAATATAGGATTGTATTGATGTCTGATCAGAATATAATCGACATATTGAGTGAAACGAGTCCGGTATAAGTGTCGGTCCCATTCTGTTATTTGCAGCGAATTAGTTATGAATTCGACAACAATTGCGAATCCGAGCAAAAGAAACATTAATATAGAATAGAGTCTGACATCGAATTTGGCACTGAATGGCATTGGCCTCAGAAACGACGACGAAATTATTATCACTTCTTCTATTTGGCACTTCTTTGCGAAAAACAAAACCACACAAATAGTGGCTGATATGCAGTGCGATGCTGTGGTCAGTGTTGGACATGACATCACTCTTAGGTATCGCCACTCCAACAGTTGTAGTGAAATAATTGCAATAAATCTGAGCGAATAAACAGTTATTATGAGGATAGGAACCCCAGATCTGAAGTTAAGCCACGAACAGTCATTAGACGAAATGTCATTAATTTGGTCGTTGTCTTCACTATCACCACTGTTCAGGTTATGAACACTTCCAAACATGTATTTCTCGGTCGACGGCAGTGATATCGATGGCAGAAATGCACTCATTTTCATCAAAACAATAATCCAATTATGAATATAAATATCAGAAAATAAAATCAAAGGATTTGACTCTCTTTTGATAGAAGTGTTTCTCACTTTATATTGAAAGCGTATAATCGAAAGGATTTTTTTCATACTTTTGACCGAAAAACGTCTATAAATAAGACTAACGTTTGGCTAAAAAGTGTACCAAAATTGTGAGTTGAGAGTCATTTGTCCGATATTTTCAATGATCAGTTGAATCGAGTAATTCAATAAATATTTAGAACAAAATTAATGTAATTTTCGAAATAATAAGGCCATGAAATTATACTAAACTATTTGGTACTTGGCTTTCGGTTAGTCATTCAGTTTTTGTAGTAATTTAGTGCATAAAATAAATACAATTTTCAGCGACTTATCAATGAATGAGATTTTAGACCACAAGACATGACTTAACAGATTCAACGGATTTTCCTGTTATTCACCAAAAATTATTAAATAAATTGACAAAAATTGTATTGAATCCGAAGCCTTTTGTTTCTATCGATTGAGTGGTATTTTAGAGAAACACATTTGCTATGGGAATGTAAATCACGTAAATTAATATAATTAACATTCGGTCCGTTTTGTTGCCATTTATTCTCTGATATGAACAATACGTGACACAAGACATTAGTCGAAAATCGATACTCAATTATAAGCGACAATACATTCAACTAAATACATATCTCTGTCTGAATCTATTTGTTGGATGCAATTATGGTGTGCCCGAGTAGGCGACACTTCCATTTCCATTGTCTTACGAGTGAATAATCTCTTCTTTTGCTGGTCTTTAACACTAAAAAAGTGTTTTAACCTTAAAGTTCTTTGAATTCTCTGATATTCTGTTTCTCTTATCTAAATTGCTATACATCCGAGTCAAACATGAAATTCAATATACTGTGCTCTCATCCAATAATCGAGAACAGAATACAATATATTTTCCATTTATGTTTAAACACCTGTTGTTTGTGACCACAAATTGTTTTTTTTCTCTAATCTTAAGATTGATTACGAAATGCGAAGTAAATTGTTTTGAAAAATGATAGGCTTTTATTCCATCAAATATTGTCTCATTGAATACATTGAATATATTCTTAGCACAGAATCAACTGATTTTGGCTTTGATGTCAACAATTTGCTCAAATCCAGTATTGAAGACTTGATTAGCAAAACAATAATTAATTATTTTCATGTTATTAATAACTAATATAATAACTAAATAACACATAATAATTGTTATTCAGCACCGGAATAAAAATGCCGTTCCCTCTTCTCTAATGTTCTTCATTACACAGAAAACAATTAATTATTTTATATAAGACTTATATATAATTTATTTTAGAGGATTTGTTTACGAAATATAATATAAAATGATTAACTTTTATATATATAGAAATTAATTTCGATTTCAAATAAATAATAAATTTTATTCAATATATTAAATAAAATATGAGTTCATTTCTAAATTTGTCATAAATTATATGGAATATCTTGCAAATATTTTGCTTACTCGGTAAAATAAGAACCTAGAACGTGTATCAAGTATATGTAGCGAAAAACCCATTAGGGTTTTTCAAAATGACATCACAAGTTGTTTGCATCGGTCCATAACATGTGCTCGACATTCTTCATCCAATAATAGTCTGTCCGACATTTATTAATCTTGGTTTTTGATCTCAGGCTTAGGAGTGCATAGAGACAGTGGAAAGACGTTCAGCGCATTACTGTTTACTTCTGACAAATAAAAACACTCCTTATATACAATTATAAGTAATAATTGGCTCATATTCTGGTCAAATCCAGTCTAAACCTGATCACATTTAAGACAATATATCTATAATTCCAATATATAACTATAAATAGATGTTATTTTGTTATTAAATTATCAAGGTAATATCAGATTCTCGTCGATCACATTTCGAAAGTAATTCAAAACTTTTGAAATTATTCGTTAAATAAAAACTTTTGATTCGAATAATGAAATAATGAAAAGTTTATTCACTCGGATTTCACCCAAACATTGAATGTTTTTGAAGCCAATAATCAACTGTTTTATTGCCTCAAAAGTGCTATAAATTGAAAACAAAATTATCGTATTATCAGATAATTATCGCATTTTCAGAGTCTGTCAGAGGAATAGTCAGAAAAGGATTTCCCCTTAAAACTGGATGAATGACCACAAAAATATTTGACTTCCAAATACTTGCGTTCAGAATGTTATTGAAGTCATGAAAAAGTGTTTTGAATTTTTTTTCCTATCATTTAATTAGGAATTTGTCAAAAAACTTGAAAAAGACATCAAATAAGTGAAGAAAAAATTTATGATAAAAATCTAGGAATATATTGGAGTCGTTAGCACTGAGTCTGACTTGTTTTGGCAAAAAATACTGAGCTCTGGATATTAAGTGCAGATATCAGCAAAGCTTCTCTTCATTGCGAGAATCGCTTTTGCATTTCGGGGATGACATTGACCTAAAAATCAAATTATAAGAGCAGTCAGAACCAGACGTCAGCTTATGCTTGAAGTTCGAGGTCTCTCTCTCTCTCTCTCTCTCTCTCTCTCTCTCTCTCTCTCTCTCTCTCTCTCATCATTTATCCTGAAACTCATTTATTGTTATTCAAATTCTGTCAGAAATGTTTGGCTTAACAGTTGTTGTTATAATCGTTGGATATAATTCTTGTTGACGTTTGGATTCATCTAAAAATTTCTTAACAAACATTATGTGACAGAAATTTTTGCCAAAACATTCCTAATTTGAATGAATATAACGTATATTTGAAAAGTAAACCAAAGCAGAAGTGGTAATAAAATTTAATCGATTGTGAGTTTGCAATATATTGATTGCAAAAGTCATTTAGTGTTCATTCATAACAGGAATAACAGAATCTAACGTTTCGTTTGATAGCTTAGAAACAGTGAATCACAACGAAAGTGTTTTTTGGCTTCAATTTCATGCCATGAGTTGTGAAAAAACTCGTTTGAAAATATTGTTTTGTTATTTCAAATGTCTATTTCCAATACGTATAGTTGAAAAACAATACTTTGATAGATTATTTCAGTGAGAAATAACTTTAAGCCGAGCGGTACCGAAATATCACATTCCAGGCATAGACTGGAACCGACTGCTGATAACGGCCCTCAAGTTTGACACTCGTATTGTTAAATGCTTTCGACTGTCAGTAGTTTTCCTGTTTTCCTATTTTATTAATTGAAATCTTGTTTTTTGAATACATTTGAAAATATTCACAAAAAGTGTCTCCACTCATGAATTTGAGCTAATTTTAGATTTCATAAGAATTTTTCAAATAAACAACAAATTTCTTAAAACTTATTAAAATTTATTATTCAAATAGTTTTTAGAATAAAAAACAAATTAATTAACTCTAAAACGGAAAGCTTTCAGACAAAAGATTTATTGACAAAGTTTCGAGAAAAAGGAGCTTGCTTACATTGTTAGACCATTTCCATGCAGTATTTCATCAGCTCATTGCCTAAACAGTTAGATAATAGACTGAGTGTCAAATGGATCTATGATTTCCTGGATAAACACGTATTTTAAACCATTTAATTTGATAAATAGTCCCACAGTTTTACGTAAATTGTATTACAAACGCATTACAATTGCGTTCATTAAAAACCTTTTTATATTCATTGCTATAAATAAATAGATAACAATATCGGGATTAACCAAAACAAAAGAAGAAAGTGTTGACATTCGTCTAAAAAATGAGTAATGAAAAGGAAATATTTGATTTGCAATAAATTGAAATAAGAATTGACTTATATTTTTCCCTTTAATACAAAATTAATTCCAGATTTTTCCCAGAATTGACTCAATTGACGGCAACAACAGTTTGATTGGCCTTATATTGTAGTTTATCAACAGATGATTCTTGTTAAATGATCAGGTAAATAGGTTTTCAGTCAATTGCATTGAAAATCTTGACTTCCAGTACAGATGTAATCAGAATTCATTGGAAAACCTGATTTATGAATACAATTGTACTGTCTTTTAGTGGTTGTGTTAGTTTTCAATCGTGAAAATCAGGAAAATATAGAGATCGAGGATTTAGTTATGCAGTGCTAATGACGTAATCCTCAAACGAAAGGGAAGATTATTATTATTAAATAGACATCACTTATATGCGAAGTGCACTAAAATCAGGTACATTTTGCTGCCGGAGAATATGCTGAGCATAAGTCAAAACAAGATATTCTGTTTATACAAAATTACAATGAAAGGGATGACGCAAATCGTCAGAGCATAGAGTTTAGGCTATTGGCGAGAATATGTTTATTCAATAATCTATTCAAATGTTAAAATCATATAAATATTTTGATATTATTGTTATTCTGTTTTCAATAATAGTATCAGATTTCTTGAGTTCCATATTTTTCTGTCAGATAAAATGTAAGGTGAACAAATTTGTTTGTTTAATCTTGTCAAAATATTGTTTGCAAGTGCCAGTAATCGATAAGAGGGCATAATTAAGAACTAGTTTAGATTGAATCGAAATTATTGCTAATTTATTGGTGCAATCGATCGATGATATGCACTGAAAAGCACTCATTATATGGAGTGTTGTTTGAAACGAGTCTGTCGTTTGTTATTGTTATGCAATACTTTTAATCTCTATTTCTTTGTCACTAATATTAACCACAATTTGAGTTATGATAACGACATTTAAGACAATACTATAAATAAAATAACATTTGGGATAAGAAACTCTTAATAGAGTTAACCAATACTTGTGGCGGAAATACTGGAAAGCGGTCGGAGTGCACGTTAACCCTACTCGACAAAGATAGAACAAAATGTACTCGTTTATCAAATTAATCGTATATCTCCTGGTTCACGATCTCAGGATTCAGACACTTAAAACACTCCGAGTTAAACAAACTCTTACTTTGAATATAATTAGAAGATTTTGTGGCTTTCAATCAGTGTTTGGAAATTATCAGAACTCCTTGTAATTTACAAATAGGTTTAATCACATTTCAAATCTATTTTTTGTGTTTTTAAACTTTTATCTCTCCTTTGAAACTCATGTCATCAGAAATCAGTGCCAAAAAGCAATTCAATGAAACACTTCTGACGTAATGTTAGACTGAATTTGTTTTAATTAAACTTAATTGTGAATTATTGTCCACTAATTACACAACTAATGCCCAGATTAGTCTATTCTGTTGTTTTCAAGCAAATTCAATCAATTATCAAGTTAATAATTTTAAAATCGGTACATGTATGACCTTGATTCAAAATTTCAGACAAACAAAAAACAAAATTATTTATTGAATATTATTATCAATAAAATTGTGGCCAATTTTGGTTAAAGTCTGTTAATTAAACTTGATCATTAATCAATGCACAGCCAATTCAATGTCAATTAAAAAAAATTTAATGAAAAACATATGATTTCTTCTCCAATATTAGTTAATTGGTTTGAAGTGAAACTAATTTAATATGAAAATTAGTTTTCGTGGCATTCAATCCAAATCTGACGAACGCTTCAAATCTTAACGAAAAGTTAATTAATATATAATTGAATTATCAGTTCATAGAACTGGAGAACTGTCTGAGGAAAGGGTTTTCTAAGAACCAGATTTATATTCACTTTCTTTTGAATCATCACAAGACTATGCGAGAGAGAGAGAGAGAGAGAGAGAGAGAGAGAGAGAGAGAGAGAGAGAGAGAGAGAGAGAGAGAATGCAAGAGGGTGAGGGAGGGAGGGAGAGAGAACTTGAAGGGCAAACTATTGATTAGTGTCGGCGTCAATTTGGTTCACATTTATTTGAAAACAATTTCAGGTATTATTCGATAAAAGTGTTAAGATAACATTTATTTTAGCAGAGAGGCAAACATTACCATTGTGATTTATCACATTGATGTGCATTGTATTTAACCACTTATTTATGTGCACACAATCCCAGGGATACTGTCCTTCAAAAAGGGTATTTCGATGAAAACCTCGCCCTCTCGGCCTTTGTGTTGAATTTTTTAGCCATTAGTAAAATATCTTATTTTTTCAAACGATGAGTTTGTTATGGCATTGAAGTGAAAATATTTATCTCCAATTCATAAAGTTTTCAGACATTAAATTAGTTTCGGAACCAAATATTTGATAACTGAAGGGAAATGTTTAATCATAACATTCCTGGAATCGCATTTCACCATGATCATTGATCATAAACATTTCACAATCGTGATAAAGAAATTCGATAAATATTCAAATAATAAATAATTTTTTATTGGAACACAATTTACAATAATTTAGAATTCAATGAAATCAATAAAATAATGAAATTATAAAATCGTTACACAATTAACATATAAATAAAACTTTGATTCAAATGATTTAATACAATGAATGGGTTTCTCATAAATGGTCTCATATTTCTGTTCTAATGATAAGTCATTTGTTTTGCAAAATAATTGTAAAAATAAGTCAATAGCTATAAGAATATTATGAGAAAAATAAGTTCATCCGTTTTCTATTGACTTGGATTTTGATTCTTGCAACTGAACTAATGTTTTAACAGAAATGAAGAGCAAAGCATTTGATTAGTGACAGAGAATACGATATTCGCACCGACTTTGGGGTCAATGCTATTCGTCAGTCAATTATTATTTCGCTTCAAGTCTTTCGGTTCAAATGATTTTCGTAGAGTTTTTAAGTTAAAGATAAAGACTATATGAAAGTCGGGTCAATATCTTAGTGAAGATGAAATGCCAATAAAATGAGTCACTTCTCTCATCATCTTTCATATTATATGCCATACTCTTCGCTGTCGTCTTCGTTAAGAACAGATAATAAGCTTGATTTGGAAACCCTTCGTTTGGAAGACCATTTCCACTGATGGCCTGCAGTGGTGTCGTATTCGTTGACCTCTGCCTGGAGTGCGTTAATCCACGACTCAATCGTATGGAAGTTGGATTCACTGCTGTCGTCGTTGATATCTTCGGTAAAACACAAATGCATTGACAGATCTGAGTCCCGATAAGACAAAAGGCTGAACTGATGGTCAGGGTCTTTGTCAGAGCGCTCCACTTTGGCTCTCTTCAGGTTTATTATACAAAAGGGTCGCTTTGCAGATATGAGTCCCCAATTAGGATATACGACAGCGAAGTGCTCCGAAGAGGTCTTATAGACGACAACAACCACTTTCTGGCGATTAGCGTCTGTCTGGACATCGCTTTTGATGTTTAGCTTCAGTGAAGTCATTTTGGAGTCAAAGGATACCAAATCCAAGACTCCGGACTTAATTACACCGAATTCTGTCGAAAACATTTTCATACTTTTTTTTGATAAACTTTGGAAAACTCGTTACAATTTCTCAGAAAATATATTCAGAACTGAGAATATATTTTATAAAACTTTAGAGCAATTGAAACAAAAGTAATGAAAACTTTCACTTTCGTTATGTAATGTTTTATATGAGAGTAAAACAAAAGCAGAAACTTCTGAAGGTTTTGTTGCGAACACTTCGAGGCTTTCGTTAGAAATGATTCTCAAAACTGTTTTCTGCGATCTTTTAACTGAAGAGAAAGTAAACAAATATTGTATTGAAAACAAGTCGGGCTTTGAGGTGAGCCAATACTTAAGTAGTCTCACATTTAATGCACGAAAGCATTGGTTGGCATTGGAAACAACGCTCTGAGAGACGGAGAGTGCCTACAACTCGCTCTTCCAGTCTATTGCTCTCCGACTCGAGTCGAGTCGAATTCGGAAAAAACTGCAATTTTATTATATGACTGGGAATTCTCATCAATTCATTAGCCGTCACGTGATTAGTCGGAAAGACTTACCAATTAATTATTGATTTTCTGTCTGTTTTTTCGGAATATTTTTCTCCAGGAAAATATTTACTGAATTCTACTTAAACTAATAACTAGAATAATATTTACACAAAATTCGGTTTCTATGCAAAACTCTATCAAAGACCAGGTTTTCGCTTCTTTTTTATTCGAGGCCATCAATTAGTGGAATAGATGGAGCAATAAAACTCATTGTGGTCTAGAAATTTAGTTTCTAAGCAATTTTGACGAACAAAAGATGCTATGATTTGAATGAATTAACCATAGATTTTGTTTCGTATATAATTTATATAAGTTTTGGTAAATAAGTAATGAATTAGTGGTTTGCCATCACTTAAAGCCGATAAACTATTTATTGAATTAACGAAACATTAAATATAATGTCAGCGAAAAGCCTTCATTCAAATAATCAATAAAATAAGGAATTTCTATGAGAATTAAATGATAGTAAAACATGGCTTTTGATAAATTGACCGGATGCTTATCGTGTATAGGTGGGAGCTCTCCCAGAATGTCAAATCAATATTTAGAGGTCAAAGCTTTCAAGATCATTTGAGTCATAAAAATGTTATCAAATTGATCTGGAAAATGAGTTCTGGATTTTCTAGTCCTCTAATGTGTTATGAAGTTTGGTTAAAATATGAGCTTGCTCTCTTCACCTCATATCACTAATTGCATAACCGATGAAATTTTTATTTGTTTCAAAGGCTTTATTATCCAAACAAATGACACTTCTTTGTTAAGTTTCATAATAGAAATGGTTTTATAATTAATTTTCTTTTGAAAAATATAATTAAATATTTGATAAAAATTGAGGAAAATTTTCGTGTTTTCGAAAACTTATTTATTATTTTCAAACTTCTTCGCAGATTATTCTCAATCGAGTTCTGGGTTTTCAAAAAATAACAAAAATAACGAATTAAGGCATAAAAACAGGTGTTTTCAGTATTTGAAAGTTGAAAATCCAGGAAAAACTAAAACAAATACAAATAATTTAAGACTGTTTTCGAATGAGTTATGTAAATCAAAAACTTATTTTCACTCTTCTATTGCCTGATTATTAATCTTGAATTACAAGATTCAAAAACTGAAGTCTAATCGATGAGACAGTGATCTGCACCCAAACAGTTTATACAACCCTTAAGTCAGGTTTTGAATAACATTTGCAAAGTTTTTCATTCAAGAGATCAAAACATTAAAATAAAATATGGATTACAAGTGTAGTGAGTATTACCCGAAACCCTATTTGCCTATAGAGAGGCCAAAAGTGGTGTAACAGATGAAAACCCATCAAAAGCCAATCCCTGGGGTCTATTTTATTGAGCAATTTTCTCAGGAAATCGTTTATTTGAAGGCTTTATTGAAGAGATTATAATGCGTTCGAACCTTAGCTCTCGATAGGAAGGGAAAGGAAGGGAAGGGAAGGATGAGACTAACGCCGAATCCAACTCAACAGACAAATCGATGATAAATTGAGGACAAGGTTTTTGTGTCAATAATTGGCGCACAATATGTCTCATATTATTTACCAAAGACTAACCGAATCGCTGTTCAGATCAGTTGTCAATTGTCTTCTTATTAAGAGAACGGAGTCGACAATTGACTGCTTGTCCTCACTCTTAAGGCCTGTTTGACATTCCATAGTCATTATCAATACTACAGTATAACTACTAATTACCGATCAGTTATTTGGCATTGAAGTTAAGAAAAGAATTTCCTATCGGGACATGACATGAAAATAAATGAGTAAGGTTAATAGTCAAAAGTTCATTTATTCACCGCTTAGTTCATTGCGATTAGATTTGTAAATGACTTCTGTATTGTAATTAATTTCATTCAATTAGTTATTATTTGTTTTTGTTTCAAACACTGCATTAAAGGCTGAATCAAATCAAAAGACAACATCTTTTCAAAAGAAATATTAATTATTAAATAATTGTGTTTTCCTTTAGATCTAATCGTTTGCTTCAGAGAACAGAGAATCAGAAATTGTGGTCAAGGAATACATTAATGAATAATATTTTGATTCAATTGTATTGAACACAAGATATAAACTCTCAATAAGTCACATGAAGTCTGTTTTCAGTGACATTTTCCATACAATAAACGCTTTCTTATGGTATCGGTTTACTCAACATTTTCCGGATCACGCATCCAATGCTTGATATAACGAATGAACAAGCAAAGTCTATGAAAATATTTATTCATTATGTTTTTCGATTACCAAAAACACCTTATTTGTTGGATTCAACCAATTTATTGCACATGTAGATCCCATTATAACAAATACAGAATTGCTGATCCCATGGCTTTAATTTTTGTTTCTTAGTCAATGCCCACACATGTTGGTGATTGCGCTAAGCATGGTGAAATCGGTGAAATTCAATAATATTCAAGTGTTCTCTTAAATGATATAAAATCCGGGTTTTCTTATCTTATGATTTATTAACAGTTTTAACGCCTTTCAAAGATAAAAGTCGTGTGAATTGCAATTGAAATCTGTCAATAAAGTGAAGAATCGAAGATTGAACATAATTTCAGAGTAATCTATCAGAAATTGGTAACAAATTGACGGCAAAGTTATAATTGCATTGAATTGAAGGACAATTAATTTCATATCTCAAAGAGAAGACGTATTTTCCTAATAATGGGTTTCATTTGATTAATACAATAAATATAATAATTTATTTGTTAACTTACTTTTGAGAATCGTATAAAATATATACATTTTCATCAATTCTTTCTATTTTTAGACAAATATTTTTTGGGTTTTTACTTATTTTATAGCAAACGATAAAAAATTTACATTTTATTACCGATAATTAATTAGAGTATTTCTGATTTGAGAGCTGCCAGAGTCAGCCCAAGTGTCAGCTCAGCCCAGAGTTATTTAGTGGACATTTATTAATAAAAGTTTTGAGCTTAGATTCTAAGCCTTAGAATTCCCGAAATTTGTTTAAAAACATTTTTGCTCTCAAATTGATTAGAATTTTATTGAAATTTTTCGAATTAATTGATTTAATATTCATTTGAATGAATTGAGTAATCGAAGCAAAAATATGAATAAATTGTTGATTTCAATAACAAAATTAAGAATCTGAACCATTTTCAAACTGAATCCTTTTTATATATATTCAGTTTATTCTAGTTTAGCTTGATACTCAACTTAATTCTCAGCTTTGATTCGCTCTAATTTTCACTGAATTCAATCCAATTATTTATTATTCAGAAAATTGTTTCGTTTAATGGATAATATATTTGATTTATTTCGAATAGATTTTAAAATAATCGTAAATTTGGTTTAAATAATGTAATTAACGTTTGTTTTAAGAAATATGTAAATTAAATATTTTATTGATTTTAAGGAAAATTGAAAAAAATCATTAAATTAGAGAAAAGATGAAAAATTCTACAAAATATGAGTGAAAACAATCTTAGCTGAAGATCAAGGTTTCCATATCTTGAGTAACCCGTCCTCACTGTATGTGGCGATCAGGTTCTGGTGCGGGTGATGTGTAATTCCAATGACATCCTTTTCGTGGACCGGCAATACTTTCTCCAATTTTGTTGAATTAGCGCTAAAACAGTATAGACTAAAGTCGTCGGCCACAGCATAAACCCATTCCCCGCGCGGACTGACCGAAGCGCAGACAAAGTCTCCGGATTCGAGTTTTCCATTTGTGAAACTCTTTACGATCTGAACAGTGGTTTGAAAAGAAGTTGAATACATATTCAAACAAAAGGTAAGGAATGGGTAATACCTGTCCCGACATATTCATTATACTCAATGTATTACTACGACTGCAGACCAGAAAATTTTCCGGATTTTTGGGCAATAATTGTATTGAATTAACTGTAAGATCGACGGTTCCGGAGCCCACTATTGCTGTCGATTTGAATGTATGCAAACATTCAGTGGTTTTAAGGCTCCATATCTTTGAAAATAATTTAAATTAAGTTTTGTTTAAACAAAATAATTGATTTAAAAGTGAAATACTTTGATAGAGCCGTCAGAACTGGCGCTTATGATGTGGTGGCCGTCATAGCTATAGATCACTTCATTGACAAACGATGTGTGTCCGCGAAACTCCTTCAATAATTTGCCACTTTTGAGGCCATGAATTCTGATGGTTGCGTCAAAACTGGCCGAAAGAATGTGCGATGAGTCGCGACTAAAGTGAGCACAGGTCACACCCTTGGAGTGGGCTTTTTCGAAACGCCGCAAACACTGTCCGGTCTGTAGTTTCCAAACCTTGATCTTTCCGTCCTGTGAACCCGAGGCCAGCATTTCTGAGTCTCTGCTGAAGCAGAGGCAGAGGACGGCGTCATTCATAAGCATAAAGTTTTCCATCGCCTGATATCTCAAATCTTTGCGAATCTTTCCGGTCGTGAAATTCCAGACCTCTATAAAGCCGTCGACAGAACCCGTAATTAAATACTGTCCGTCGGGCGAGAAGTGGGCGCACTCCACGTGAGACTTGGCTCCGAATTTAATTGTTTTTGACAATTGGTTCGGATGAGTCTCGTCTTCCTGTTCTTTGATCGAAGCTTTACCGCGAAACAAATCAATGGAAGTGCCGGGAGGTAGAAGACCCTGGTGCTGCTGCCATTTCAGTGCCTGACCTATCGTTACAATTATAAATCAATACTTTTAGTGGCGAACCTGTACTCACCTAATAGAGCGAGGAGTCGAGAGGGCGGCACAACAGACACCTCTCCACTCAATGACTGAGCGATTTGTTGTCTTCGTTTGTCTTTATTGGTGCCGTCGGGATAGGCTTCCGTTGGATCGAAATAACTTCGGGCCAGAAGTGTCTCTAAATGTATATACCTTTCGGGTAATTCTGTCTTCAATTTGATCATTGGATCTGTTTGTCTGAGAAGACTTCTGGCGGCTCCCAATTCCCGCAATTCAATTAACTCAATGACAATCTGTTCGTACAAATCAATGAGTTTCTTGTCCGGCAGTTTCAGTGACTGAACCACTTTGAGTACAACATCCCAATGACCGGAATGGATGTCGTGAACGAAACTCTCCACCGAATCGACGGTATT
>JAQGBD010000863.1:0-22039 GCA_034698165.1 Punctoribates punctum | reverse complement strand
CGAGTCCTCACCGAAGTGAAGACTCGGGAACTGCTTCGCGCTCAGAAAGGAATGCCATCACTCGTCATCGTGGCTTAGGCTGACTTCATATTAGATATGAAGCTGAGAAACATACTATAGAAATGATTCTGTGAAGTATGATCTTAAAGTCAACTCTCCCTTCAAGTGAACTCCCATTCATTTCAATGTATTCCTTATTACAGCTTTCATTTGGTTTAAACTAATTTTAAGTGATTTAAACCGAAATAATTTGTTAAATATTAATAGATTTTAAAACATTATATTTAACTTAATATATATTTGTATTCAAAAACTAAATTAATTTATTATTTGAACTAAAACTGAATTTTTAAAATTCAATAATATTAAGTCAATTGGAAATTGTTTGGCATTGGAAGCAGACTCTGAGGCAAACCTGAGTGGAGTGGAGTCGAGTGCAGCCAATAATCTGCAAACATCTGGAAGTTTGTTCAAAATTCAAATTAATTATCGAATAACTCATTAAACAACTTTTAAATATATTTTTCGAGTCCTTTAATAATTGAATAATTTATTCAAATAATGGATTTGATTGAAATTAAAATCAATTCGTTATAAACCAAATAAAAGGTTAATCGAAGAGTTGTTCGAAAAATTCAAATTTTAATGAATTTCAGATTAAATATAATAATTAATTAATTGAATGATTAAAAAATTACATATAATACAAGTGCTTATGTCGTCTCATTAGTGATTCAATACTGAAAAACAAAAACATTTGAATCAAATGTTTTACAAATTCTTTAAATAATAATTAGTCTGAACTCTAATTATAAATGAATTGTTAAATAAATGTAAAAATCAGTTAATTATATAATAAATATCGATATATAATAAAAACCACAGAAAGAAAACGTTTTCTTCAAATAAATTAAATAAAATTCTTATCAAAAAAGAGGAAAATTATATCAAAATTTGGGCAAAAAATGGAATAATAATGAAAAAGATATCGAAATTCATATATGATTTGGACCTTTACTTACATAACCGCAACCGATATTTGCATCAATTCTTACATAAAATGCAAATTATTTTTCACTAATTTTCATAATAATTATAATCTTTTGTATAAACTCTTATCTATCGATAATAGTATTCATAAATTTGAGCATAAAATTCAATTTAGTGTATAATCGAAGAGACAAACGATGAGATTTTTGACAAATATTTTCGCCGAACAGTTTCCAGGTTTAGTTTAATTGTTGATTAGTTTGAGGCCATTCCCTTTCGATCATTTCGATTAAGTCTTTTTCGCTTAAGCTCTTGATTTGTTCAAATCTGGAGCTGTTGTCATCACATTTGGCTAAAGTGGCCAAAACTAGGGGCGAAGCAAACCATAAATTCAATTAAGGGTTTGGGTTAACACACTCTCAACAGAAGTGGTATTAAAGCCGAGAATCAGTTCAGTCATTGAATATTCCAATCAATTGGTTAGAGATTTAAAGCGAATTCCGTTTTGTCGACAAAACTTTTGAAAGTCTTAAATAATTTTCCAGTTCTGGAGTCAATAGAATTGAAATTATCATTAAATAGAGTTTTGTTTCAAAAGTTCAAAAAATCAAATTCAGTCTTATATTCAGTGAACTTTTGATTTCGCTCTCAAAAGTTTTCTCAAAAGAAAGGCTACTAAAGGGAAAGGCATTCGAAAAAATCAAAATCAAAAATAAGACAAACCTTTGAAAAATAAATTAAATCAAAAGATAATAACAAAACCAAAGGCAAAGCGTTAAGAACTGGTGCTGTCGTTATTCGCTGCAAATAAGTGAAAATCAGAGAAAATTCAAACAAAATTCTACATTTGTTGATGGATGCAATCAAATGAGAGGTCAGAAGTGGAATACCTGCTACAATCCTACTCCTTTCCATTACTTCTTTGGCTAATTCATGGTTTAGTGCTAAAAGCTGTGCTCTGCGTCTCTTCTCTTCATTGAGCCTGAGTTTGGTTTCTTCGCTCAACCCGTTCTCTTCAGATCCAACGGCAGAGGATGAAGAGGACGACGACATTATCTGTTGTTGAGTGGTATCGCGTCTGAGATCTTCATAAGTGGCACATTCGGAGAGTCGACGTCTAATCATCTCTGCTTTCATACTGCGCTTCAGTTTTTCTGAGGCCGATATCTCTTCGGGTTCGTCATCGCGTATATATCGCTCGGGTATATCGATCTTCTTTGGAAGCATTAACTGATAGACAGATGTTTTTGAGTAAAACATTAATCGCATCCAAATAGATATTAAACAATAAATTGATAGTTAATGACATACTTCGCGCTCAATTAGCTTATCGTCGAAGTCATCAGTTTTCTTGATAGTGCTCTTAACGATATCAGGAGTGTTCACATTCCTGTGCCGCATATCCACCGCTGTATCATCTCTTGTGCGCCATATCTTTGAGATCTGATTATTGAAGAAATTTAATTAATATCCTTTGAATTGAGTATAAAGAAGACGGAAAGGGAGAGAAACTAATGGATTAGAAGTATTTAAATAAATAAAACGGTTGAAAGTGTTTGTCGGCAATGATTTGTACCGAATTAGCATTGATTTCAGTGTCAGACAACTGGGGCTGACTGCTAGATATGGTATGATGTCTGCGACCAGTGCTAAGTCGGCCATATTTAGACTCAAGTCGGCGAAGATGTGTCAAACGAAATGAAAAAGGAGTAGAAGACAGAGCAGAAGAGTTGCAAGTAGTAGAAGGAAGTGATAGTGAGGCGCTTCGAGTGCGCTCAGGCCTAGAGAAGAGCTGTCAAATAAATTATCACATTTAACATGCATTCAATACAACATTCAATAAATAAATTATAATTTAAAATACTTTTGTTTTAATACATTACAAGTCATGACATGCTTTGCATTCACAAAGTTTTGCTTTAATTAAAGTATTGTTCAATAGTTCACCTCTTGTTGTGGCTGTGGTTGAGATAATTGCTTCTCATTTGTTAAGAAATTCGTTTTTTGGAAGAGATTACTGTTTCTGAACTCAGCGTTAAGACTATCGATCATACAGTGCTTGCTATCACTGCAGTCATCTGTTTGTCCGAACCCATTACCGAATGGATCGTCCGCCTCATCATCCCTGTCCTCATAATAATATGGCGGTGGAATCGATCCAATGCCACCGACAGCACCAGCACTGGCAAACTCACTGTCGAATTGACTGTTGAACCAAAACGAGTCGATACTCTTTGAGGAACCGTTTGAGAAATGAATTCTTCGTCTCTCAGCCTCTCGTTTAACAATTCTAACGGTTTTTATTTCATTTGGTTTTTGTGAGGGAATAATACCATAGAATTGTCTCATTTGCTCATCGATTATGTCTTCGGCGTTCACTGACATCATGTCATCGCTTTGGAAAGCCGTCGAAAACAAATCGTTGTTAATATTCGGCAGATTATTATTCTCCAGATTTTCATAAAGAGGAGTGTCTTCCCCTTCAGATCCTGAATTTCTGGGACAATGAGCCAAATCCCTGGTATCCATAGAGTCGAGATCTGTTTCCATATAAGAAGTGGTAATTTTCTTCTTTCCTGGGAGTGGAATAGATCCGGCCAGTCCTGTGGGACTCGCCCTCACTATTTCTCTTTTCTTTTCGGTAGTCTTAATGCTTTCGATGGCGGCGTTGAGTTCGACGCGTCTGTTGTGGAGATCATCGATAACTTGGTTGATGTGCGCCAACTCTGCCTCCAATGTCGAGGCTTTATTTGATTCGAGCGCCTCTTCATTAGCCAACACTTGTTTGAGTTTATTTTTGGCAATCATGACGTCCTGTTCGATCTGAGCGTTTTCTGCTGCCTTTTCCTCCAATCTTTTGGCCGAATGAGTCAGAAGACCTCTGACCCGATTGAGCTCTCCCTCAATCATTCGCTGCTGTTTCTTAAGTTTTTCCAAGTTTATTACAGGACCCGATTCGGTTCCAATTTTGGCCACTTTATTCTTGACGCTATCGAGGGTGCGCTCCAGTATTTCCCTGTCCTGTTGCAGAGCAGACAAATTAGTGGTTTCCTCTTCAAACGAGACCTGATCTAAGATGGAAGTGGAGGCGGCTTTAGCTCTGTTATCACTGAAGTCTTCATTGGCGGTGGGATTACTGGTCTTAACCATATTGTCGACGGTATTGATGAGTGGGAACTGCATTTCGTATTGTTTTTCATACTCTGCTAACCGTTCCCTCAATTCCCTGAACTTGAGTTTGTGTTCATCCCTTTTGTGCGGTTCGATTTCAATCATCTTCTCTTCGCTTTCCATCTGAACTCTCAGTTGATCACAATTTTTGGCGATTTGTGACTGAGTTCTTCTCAACTGAATCAGCAAAAGGACTAATTCTTCGTGAGATTTGCCCAACAGATCACCCGTTGAGACACAAAGTCTGGATGTCTTGTGCTCTCTCAATGACTTAGGCTTGACGTGCATAGGTTTAGTAATAATTGAGTTTGGTCTCTGCACCTCCGAGTCGGAGGCGTTCAGATCATCTCTTGAGCGGCGTTTATGAGATGCGCGACGTTTCCGAACCTTTTCAGCCATTATTGGACCCGAAACTGAGTCTATGGAAAATCAGTTCAATTAATGTAAACTCTTTATCAATAAATTACTCATAAGTGAAATGATTTGAAAAAATTTTAGAATTGAAATGAGTTTCAGTGCTTTTTGTGACTCAGAATATAAGCGACAGAAGAGAAGGGACTCACAATTGAGACCTTTAGACAGATTCGATGGTTACGATTGACTCTCACCTATAGACAACTCAATCATTGAGCTCAAGTCTGAGTCAGTGTCTGAGCCGTCATCGAAGCTCTTTTCCAGACTTTCAACTAAAGGCACAGTTTGTTGGCTGAGTGGCGACGACTTAGAGTTGAAGTTCTCACCGAAATGTCGTTTACTTACTCTTCGGAGAACTTCTGTACCCATAAAGTCGTCGTCAGAAAATGTGTCATCACTTCCATTGAAAATACAATCATTTGTTTGAAACAACGGATCGCAAGACTGTTGGTTCAGATTCTCATAAATATGTTTACTGTTCTGAGCGTCGACCAGACCTTCCAATGATTTTGAGCGTCTTTTCAAAGTAATGGAGTTTTCATTGATAATGGTTTGAGCTTCGAGTTCGAGATCTGTTTTGGTTCCGAAGTCAGGAGTCATACACCTCTTGCTGGCGGCGTACGCAACAAATGGCTTATCAGTTTGTGGCACTTTTTCGAGGGTATGTCCCGCTTCGTATTTATTGCGTTCAGAGTCTAAGAACTTGGAAACATTTGGCAACAAAAGTGATTTCAATGAGTTTTCAATGGTGTCTGTCGTCGACAACTGAAGGGCAGTATTTATGTTATTTGTCACACAATTATTCAACGAAACCGAAGAATCGTTTTTGTTGTTAATATTATTGACACGTTTCCCGACATCACATTTTTGTAAGGAAGTGGTTCCCAGATATCGCGTATTATTCAGAGCATTGCAACGCGACAGCAAAGGAGGCGGAGAACCCGTTTGACGGGCGGCAAACTTTTCTTGGAGTGCGATCTGTTGCTCTTCCGACATCAGATCAGACATATAATAGGGTGCGTTCGGAGATCTTTGTTTATCGGCAGAGTTTGTATTGCCTTCACTACTGCTGACAGTCATAACGTCCGCGTCTTTGACCGGACGTATATCACCCAAAGTCTCGTACGCGGGGTTTGGGTTAAGGGAAAGACGAGAGTTGAGTTGATTGGCAATATTTGGCACCGGTTCCGGTCGTGGCTTCTTATATGTTCTGACTTTACAGCCGGCCTTCAGTTTAATATCGTTATCGCATATAATGTCCGACTGATAGTTGACAGTATCGAAGTCACGACTGGCCTCATCGTCGGCGTCATCGCCGGCATCGCTTTCTTTGTCAGCCTCTTCCGCGTCCATAGCGACGTATTCGTCCTCTTCTTTGGACACTCGACTCATATTGAGATAATCTGACTGTTCGTTGTTGTGGTGCTCTTCCAGTGAACTCGACTTATCATCGTTGGTGTCGAGTGACTGAAGCGCTCCATTGGTGGCAATCACTTCATCGACTTTCGTTTGTGGTTTAGTCACAGACGACTGATTCCGTGAAAATAAATACTGTCTTTCTTTGCGAACGTCTGCAGTCTTCCGAAGATCAGCCAAAACACGGGTCAGTGGAGACAGCATTAAAGGCGCCGACTTTGTTGTGTTGTTCTCATCATCAGCTGTCGAAGAGTTGTTGTCAAGCATTTCGCTGTCACTGACATAACTCTTGGCAAACATATTGTGGCCGTTGAGCACAGGCTTAGCACTGGTTTCCACTTTTGACACCGTATTTGGTTTAATAATCTCTGAGTCAAAGCATTTGATTTCATTTTGTTTGTCGTTTACTTTCGTTTGATTCTTATCCTCGAATTCATTGAACTTTTTGAGTAAACATTTGACTGAATATTCGTCGACTCCGTCCCCGTCTTCCCGTTTCTCTAAATTGAATTCTCTTTTTAAGCCTTCGTTTTGGTTCTTAATTTGGGAATCACTTGATTTGACTCTTTTGAGACTTCTTCGAGACGCAGTTCTGGCCAGTGATGCCTCGTCGGGCAGAGGGAGGCCCACATCGGCGTCATTCCAATCGATTTTAGTGAATGAGTGACCTATGCTCTCATTTTTACTGCTGACCGACTCATTGAAACTGATAGGACTCATGAGAATACTTTGACGGCCGGAGCGCTGATAAAACATTGTCGACGCCTTATAATAATCCTCTTTACTAATGTCGAGATCAGACTCTCTGTCCGGATCACAATCGCTGACCAAATTACTGATATTTATATAATCAGGAGTTGACTGTCCTTTCATTGACTCATTAATACTTTGATTGTATGGCATTCGAAGGTTAAGTTCGGCTTAAGTTTTGGAAACAAATGTTAAGAGTTTTAATTTATTTCATTTTTTTTAATGAATTTTGTTATTTATTTTTGAGAAGAAGATCAAGAAGTTTATGAGCTTTTATTAGTTGTTAGTCAGTTCACAACACAATTGATTTCAAGACATTAAATGATTATTTATTTCAAATAATAAACCGGTTTAGTGAAGAAGAAGAAGAAGAGGTTCTCTTTTGAGTTAAATGTGTTTTTCTTTGCTTATATTAGTTTCATTTCCAGGTATTTGAGCTCAGGATTGAGTTAAGTCAGTCAACCGACAGGAACGACAAAAATATAGTTTCCATTATTTTCTTAAATTTTTTTATTATCATTGTTCGAGTGATCAGACAGTTGTCGGTAAAGTATTTCGACAAAAGGCTTACGTCGAAAGTCTGAAGACTAAGAGTTTTGTAATTCATTTCATTCAATCAAATTAGTTATGAGTTTCAGACAAAAAAGAAGCAAAAATTGAAAACATTTTGAATGTTAAGGAATTTAATCGCAAACTATTTGTTAGTAATTCGCGGAAAACATGTTTTGGTGAAAGAATTGAAGCAATATTTGGAATAAAAGAGAGGAATAATAGGTTAAGACATACCTTCGTCATCAGAGGAGTAGTTGACCGAAACGTTCTTTTGTGGTGATTGCAACTCATCATCGTTTTGGGTCTGGAAATCACTTCCATCTCCAATACTCTTTGATCGTTCCCTTTGTAGATGGGGTTTGAAATCCCTTTGTGGCGGACCCTTGAGTGCGTCCTTTATTGTGAACTTTGATCGATATTCTTCGGGAAGCGGTGGTCTGGAAGGAAGTTCCATAGACTTTGTACTTTGCGGTTGCATTGGCTGTTGTTGAGACCAATTCCTCTTATTGAGTGGCGACTGAAGCATCCGTTGCTTCCATTGAACTAATCGCTGAAGACTTTCTTCTCTTTGATAATTTCGAGGCGTTTCGGACTCTAATCCATAAGAGTTGGCATTCGATGAATGAAAATGAGGTAAATTAGAAGACGAAGACGTCTGAGAGAACGTCTGATTAACCAATTGGTTATCACTCTGAGGAGAGGTTAGACTATTTGAAGCGCCCACTAAGTAGTCAGACCAGGGCCGGGGCTCTTTACCGCCATTGGCATTGCTGGACAGCGGTGGGTAATTGGGAGGACTCACATAATTTGTCTGCTGTTCGTAATAATATCTGGAGTACGGGTCATATCGATCCATACTTGACTTCGGACGAATCGGCATTATTTTCGGCGGTTCTGTTGATTGTGAAGAACTGAAATAGTTGTCGGGCCGACTGCTGGCACCGCCATCATAGCCATTGGCGTTCATCATTTTCGTCTCATTGTCTTCGTCGTCATCTTCATCCTCCTCCTGATCGCGTTCGAGAAAGTCTGCCGAATGTGGTCGAGGAGGTAATCTTGAGAACCGGGGGGTATGACTGGGGGGCGGCAGACGATATGGCGGTGATGTTGTTTCCTCTTCGTATGGGGGATATGATTGCGCGAAGAAATTGTTTGGCAGAAAATTACTGTTATATGAGTCGTGTGCGATCAGGTCAGGCGTCTGATGATTGTGACCGTATTGTGCTGAGGGAGGGATGACATACAGATCTGAATTGTCATAATACTGACGCTTTGGTTTCGGGGGTGCGTTCACGTAATGCGATCGATGAATGTGTTGTCGTTGCGGAAGGTTTTGTTGATAGACAAGGGGAAGACCGACTGAATTATAAGAACCGGGGTATTTATCACCTGAGCCGATATTGTCTTCGTATTGTTGATTATTATTGATTGCACCGGAAATGGATCGCCGGGACTGGTATGAGGCAAAACCTGACTCCTCGTCATCATTGTTTGCGACCCCTTCCTGTCCGTCGCCCTGATTGCGAACCGTTGAGAAAGCGTTTGGGAATTGCATTATCGACGCCAATGACAGAGAGTTCATCCATTGGGTCTGACTTTCTTTGGTGTCGGCCGCGAAATAGTATGTCTTCATATTGTTGTGCTCGGCTTTGAAGGCATACTTGCGGGCAATGCCGTCGTCGTTGAGACAGGGAGTGATCTTATAGCTCGGCAGCAGTAGTGAACCCAAGAGCTTCTCCTCTTCCATATCTGAAAATAAGTTTGCAGTGAGTAATGATCCGAACCAATGAGTAGTTTGTCATCGACTCTAATATTATGTCAAAACAATTTCTGATAACAAACAATATTAGAAATAAATAGGAGTCTCGCAGACACTCAGACCTCAAACAGTATAACATTTATCAGAGAATTCAAATCTCTGGAGAAATGAAAGCCTAACACAAAAAGAAACTAAACTTAATTACAATAAAAATCTTTTTGAAAGACTCGACGAAGAAATGGGAATCAAAGCCAACAAATGTTTTAGTTTTTACTTAAAGAGAATTAATTGGATTAATGTTGGGTTAAAAGCGGTGTTAATCACGATTCACACCAAATAAGAAAATTTAATTATCGAAAAACTCAAACAATAGACTAAAGTCTTTGATTTCTCAGATTTGTTGGACTATAGGAATGGCTTCGAAATAATTTATAAGTCAAACAAGTCTTAGACTTGACTTCACTTTTGTTTTTCTATACGGATCTGTATTTTCAATATTAAAGTTGTGTAACGAATGCGTGAAATGGGAGTAATTGAGAGCACATCCAATCAATTCAATCAACATTTGTATACCTTTGTAATAGAAGAGGCAATAGTCTGCGAGAACACACCATCTCCTCTTCCATTGTTTGAGAGCAGCCCCTTCCAGACGGTAGAGCCAACCGCGAAGTGTGACCTGAGATTCTGTCGATCGTCTGACGGGAGGCGAACGCAACGAAACGCCTTTACGTTTAGTCAATTGGAGCCGAATTCCGTCCATAAGGTTCTGATTATCGTTGGCTACGCTCACCGGCAGATAACGGGTCGGGTTCTCTGCATAATAGTAGGAATAGTTGTTATCCGAGCGATAGAGAGCGGCAGCGCCTGGAGTATTGGCGACCAGATCTTGAATATCGTGACCATTCACACCATTCTTCGGGTGCGGATAACCCAACAAATGGTCCCCCGATTCCAAAGGCCTAAGAATTCAAACAAATGTTTATATGAGTAACGATGCGATCAATCAAATAAAATGCGGCCAAACTCTGGAACAGGACTTTGTGTAAAGTAATGGGAAGTAATGCGAAAATCAATGGCAATGTAGTGATACCTGTGATTGCAACAAATAAATTTAGTCCAGTCCCAAATACCCCAGTGTTCCATAGCTTAGGTTATTATGATTTTGTATTACATGGGAAGGAATTATCGCATTAATTGGTCACTAATTCACAGATAGTATTAAACATGCATTCATTGCAATCACATTCTGTGCACTCAATAATCTGCACACATATTCTGATTGAGGCCTAAATGTCAACTAATTCTGTTTATTGTATTATATCTGTGGCTAATGGCCAGAATCTGAGCACATCCTCTCTGTCCGCATGCTCTGCACCAAAAATATCGATTTTTTAGACTCTATTTATAAGAGACTCTCTCTTCCTATTTGTGTGTCTCTCTCTTCCTCTCAATTCATCTTTCAATAGTCACTCTCAGTCTCACTCCGGCATCTCTTATACCCTTTCCCAAGACTAATGCTCTGCTTTACATCTCAAACATGACTTAGAGATGAGAAAAATCCATTTCAACTGAGAATATCACTCCTTCTCTAATACATTCAATAGTCATAAAGAGGAGAGAGAGAGAGAGAGAGAGAGAGAGAGAGAGAGAGAGAGAGAGCCTGAAATGGCATTCCATATATAAATGGTATTTAAGCGAAATGTGAACTGAAATATAATGACAGTTCATGTGAAACATCTCAGGAATATTGTATTGAATTTGAGATAATATGAGAGACAGAGTTATGTCCATTAATTCATTTGCTTTTGTGTCGTATTTCTATACAAATCTCACAACAATTTAATATTAAATACATGAGTTATCGACAATAATAGCTATGAATTAAATATAAAACCAATAAAAATCTGATCAAAAGGAGAGTATATTATTGTCGGTTTGGAATGACTCGGCTATAAACTGAGTCAACCTATCAATTGATATGAAGTGCAAACGGAAGAGACAAATGATAACTAATATGTATTGAGTAATGAAAAAGTTATTAGAAATCAAAGACACGAATAAGTATTGAGTGTATTGAGTGTCACAAAGAACTCAACAGATTTGAGGCCAGAAAAACATTGCGGAAAACATACGGTTTCTGACATTTTCAGAGACTATTAGTCGACTAAACAACAGACAAATGTTTGACAATTCAATGAAAACAAAAGGCGTTTATCACATAAACTGACACCGATTTCAGTGATAAATAAAATATTATTTTAGATAAATAGTTGACTTACAATGAAATTAGCGGTTATTCCACAAAATGATGAGATTTTTATTTCAAATTTATATACTTTTAATCAAATATAGTCTCATATTTTGGTCTTAGTCTTCAATTTGGGAACACTTTTGAAACACAAACTTTGAGGCAAACAAAAGAGTGAATTATTTTATGAGAAGTTTGTGTGCTTTGGATTGGATTTGAATTTGTTTGAAGGGTTTGGGTGTTGTAGTCGTTAGTCGTATCCACTCTATTATAACCACTAAATCAAATCAAATCAAAACATAACAAAAAACTTTTTGGCCAAACAATTGTGTCTTCACTTTGACTCGAAGTCAAACCAATTGATTAACAAATAAAGATGTCTTCAATAGAAGTGAATTTTGAAGAAAATAAACTGTAAATCAAAGAGAAATTTGTTGTTCACAACAAGTGATAAGTCAATAATGAGAGAGAGAATGAAAAATTGTTAATACATTTAGTGATTCTCTGTGTGTTGTCTTCTTTATCAGCGCTGACACAACAAACACAACACAGAGAGCAGAGCAGAACAGACTCTTTCACTCACGACTGGCTCTCTCTTTCTCTCCCTATTTCTAAGTCCAAACTGAATGTCCCGTAAACTGACGAAGAACTTCGACTACTCCTATGCTTGAGTTTGTGTGAGTTGTTGTTTGGTCTCTCTCTCTCTCTCTCTCTCTCTCTCTCTCTCTCTCTCTCTCTCTCTCTCTCTCTCTCTCTTTCGCAGTTGTGCTTCGCTAGAAATGCCGACGAATGCCGTCTCTGCGATTGGGTCAGTGCACTAAATGAAGGCCCAATGCTATGCAATGGAGAGACTGTGGCAGTCGTTGGTGAACACCAGCACCGCATTCACTGTCAGAACTGTTGCAGAACTGGAGAAGAGAACTGCGTTTTCCCCGTTTTGGTGCCCTTTAATGCTTTAGGCAATGAGGAAATGTATTAGACGTATAAGACATGCATTACTTACTTATGCCTAACACCGGCTCAACAGCACCGATAGGTCCGAGTGTTAGCGCAAACGAAACAACTTTTTCAAGGATTTTCTTTATTACTCTGCAATCACTTTATATAATGTATTGCAATGTATGGCAATGTATGGCAATAACCAGAATTCAAACAGATTTGAAGCTCTCAATACTCTCTCAAAGTATTTGAAGTCTCTGTTCTTCACTCCAATCAGTGATGATCTTCGTGTTGGGTCTGAAGACCAGACTTTTCCACCAAAAAAATAAAAAACTATCAATACTTGCATTAAATGCAAGACAACTGACAAATCAATATTTTTAAGAATAGACTTAATTTCTTCAATCATTAAATGTTTGTTAACTCAAACAAATTGAAGAGAAAATGATTTTCCAAATCAAATGTTCTCTTAATCGAAGTCTTTGGGAACGATTCCTCATCTAATTATCATACAATTAATGGCGTGTCTCACAGACAATCAGATAATACTCTTAAACGTTTTATCGCGAATTCATTATCATTTAATTCTCAGATTAATTACAATAACCGGAGAAGAGAGTCACTGATAGTCAGTGTTCTCTCCATTCCCTCCATTCTCTCCACTCATTCATTAAGATTCAAGTATTTCAACAAAACCTGAGTTTATAAACCTTTTAATTGCATAAAAAATCAATGATTTCAATGAATTATAATTCGATTTGAAATGTCTTTTAAATAAATATTTATAACAAATAAATGAAAACCAGAAGTAATTAACGCTTTGAATAAAAAACAATTATTTTATTGCTTTAAGTTATTTCTGAAATAAGACAACGCATTAGTTATCGTCTGATTTACGTCTTCTTTGCCTTCATTTGAATCGATATAATCACTGCTTTTATTATGATTTGGTTTATAATCATTAAAATCGTTTCCAGTGTTTGAATGCGTTTTTGAGTTATCGACAAATTGAGACTTTTCTGTATTAAAACTTCTTTTATCTCTAAAATTGTTTTTCCATTGATTTTGGTTATAAGCAGAGGGCGGCGCGAATTCTGATAGACGTTCGCTTCTTCGGTCCTCAACATAAGTTTTATGGGAAGCCATCACTGGTTTTGGCCTCAGTTCGGACAGGACTTCGTGGAGGTCCGGTTTGCCGACATCCCAATCACGAACTCTACTCGGAGTTGGTTTAGGTTCGGGCACTGCCAGCTCGACATCACTATCTTCTTCGGATTCACTCGAACTTTCCTTTGGTTGGAATGGAATGCCTTTCCTTTGGGCGACTTTAGCCAGTCTTTGGCGCAGAAGTTGTTTCCGTTTTTGTTTCAACTTTTGTTTTTGTTCTTTTCGAGTCACCGTCTGATCTCTTAATTCTTTCAAGAGATCCATTTGCTCCTGTCTTTGGGTCTGGTCCTCAGCAAATGAATAATAGGCCACTCCGTGGTCTCTGATCTCATTGTTCTGAATATTTTGGTAATGAATATTCAAATTTGATTTAAGTTGTGATTCTCTTTCGTCGATCACTTCATTCCTGGAGTTTGTCTCCCAATCTCTTCTCTGTAATTCTCGCCGCAAATCATCGGACAATAGTTCGTTATTTGCAGACAAATGTGGAACAGACGACAAATCGGATGAATTGAGGCTTTTAGAGATGTTTTCAGTTTTCTTTGGACCAAATGTTTGGCGATCGATATCAAGAAAACTCTGTAAATCTTTTTTAAGACATTTACGACTTCTTCCCAAAGAATCTACAAATTCAGTCCATTCCTCCTCGTCTTCATCTCTTTCCTCGTCTTCTTTAATGGAATAATTTATTTCTTCAGTTTTTGTATTCAAAAAATCTTTTTCGTGTCTCTTATCCGAAGCTTTTTGATGAAAGTCGACGAGAATTCTTTCATCCATTTCTTCCTCCAAGTCTTCGGAATTGTTCATCAGATTTGGATTCCGAGATAACTTGTCGTATAATTTAGACTTCTTTTCGAGCATTTCTCGGGACCTTTGAAGAGCTTTTTCCACTTCGATGTCTTCTTCACGTTTGGTCTCTTTGTCTTCATTTTGTTTTGAATCATTTTTCCGTTTGTAGTTTGCGATCAGTTCTTTGTCGCCCTTTTCTCGTATTCTTTTCCCTAATTTATACTTAATTTGATTGCAACTAATTTCGTATAAATTGGTGTCATTTTCGACCACTTGTTGTTGACTTTGAGATAATTTTTTCAGTCGAAACGACTCTTGTTTTCGGTATAATTCTGCCTTCAAGTCGACAATTGAGGCCGAATTCACGTCTATTTGTTTGCTTTCGTTCATCGTTTACACACTTATTGTCGTTGAATTCAATTTTAAAAATAAATTGAAACAAACCATCAAATTATTGATTAAATAAATTGTCTTCAAATTGATTTCAATTCAAGAACTGTTTGTTTGTAAACATTAATAAAAATTGTTTTCATTGAGTAGAGGTCTTCACTGAATATCAACTTTTAATCATAAACTCGTGTTTTGTGATTCGTAACAAATCTATGGCTTATTTCTTGATTATTATTGATGATTATCATTGATTAACCACTTATTAGCTTTGGGTCGATCTTGTCTTGGTTCATTAACACAGCTTAAGACTATTTTCATATTGTTTTACAAAACACCCCTAAAAATAGTGGGTTTTAATAATTGCAAATATAAAGCATTACTTTTATTAAAAGAAAAGAGTTTTCATTGAATGACAGCAAATATTGTTTTTAGAATTAGTGGGCAATTATTGTCACATCGTTTCTGAACTTCTATTTTGAATGACGTTTAAAGGTGTAAGTAATTGATTGAATGATGAAACGTTCATTGAAGTTGATCAAGGTCTTTTAATTGAATATATTTGGAACACAAGTTATGAAATCCTACGCTTAGTCGACGGAAACAATTGAATCTCATTTTTTGACGACATTTTATTGTGAAATTGATTGAGAGAAACGACTTTTAGTCTGTAAGCCATGTCTTTCTGCAGTTGGAAGAGTGCGGAGATCTTCAGAGACTGCTGGCGATCGGGTATTCTTTACATTACCATTAATTAATGTTTCGGCTCTTTTAATAATGTTTTCTTTAATTAATAGGTATTTACGTTTGCGCCAAATGTGATCACCAACTGTTCACATCGGTGTCAAAGTTCGAGCACCACAGCCCGTGGCCCTCATTCTCAGAAACACTCCTCCATAACAGTGTCGCCCGAAGACCAGAGATGGGCGACGGATATATCAATAGGAATGCTCTGAAGGTATTTTGATTTTCAAATTAATTAATATTTATTTCAGTAAAGTTAATGACTCGGATTGAGGTCATGTTTGAACCCTTCCCTTCCTATTGTATTGGAATTTATTCTAATCATTATTTTGATTAAACGTTTTAACTAATATTCAGGTGAGTTGTGGCAAATGTGGCAATGGTTTGGGACATGAGTTCCTAAAGGATGGCCCTAACGAGAAGTCCCGGTTTTGAATTTTCTCTGAGTCTCTCAAATTCGTTTCAAAAGAAAGTATGAATCGGTTAACAGTTTTGTTGGATATCTATATCACTATATTTCTCTCTTTTGCTGAACAGAATTATCTGCAGAAGATTTGGAGAGACTCGAGAAGTTGGCACAGAATGACAGCCACACAACCGATGACAACACACCCACTGCTCAGACTAATAGCAATAAGAAGTCGAATGATTGTGATCTTCAATAACCGATTTGAAGAACACATCCGATGACGTCCTTCTGTTAAAACTCAGGGTAGAGATGGAAGTGACTGAAGATAATTGACTTTAAGTATAATTAAATGCAATAATTGTTTTGTTATTAAATTTCAAATTTTGTGATAAAAAAGTATTAATTCAATTGAATTCAAAGCAAATCACTTTTTATTTGTTCTTTAAATAAATTTTTCAGAGTTTTGAAGAGTCGTCTATTAAATAGTGATTTCAATTCATAAGAAATCCGTTTTTATAGTGTGTCCTAAAGGGAGTCACTCGAGAAATGTTATCCAACAATGAATTTAATTCGCGTCAATCGGATTCTCAAATAATTCAATTGAAAATCTCTTATCAAAAGAATTTGAAGAATATTCAGATTATTCTTCATATTATTCTCCTTAAGAGCTGATACGGCTGTTCGTTGAGCGCAGAATAAGAATTGTTATAATTGTACCAAACATTCAAAATTAGAATAAAGTTCTAAACTCAGAATTAATTTAATGTTCAGCTTAACAAAGGGTTGTATCTAAAGGTGTGCTCGAGATTTGATTCATTTATTTGGTTTCAATTCAAAAAAAAAATATTAATCCAAAGTTTTGGGATAAGTCTTCATATTTAGATTTGATCGTTGATTCAATAAATAGAGTAATGATAAGCATAGAAGAGACCCAATCGGAAAAATATGTGTTAGTTGTGAGCGCATCCATGGCTGGCATTTGCCTCTATTATGTAATCCAAGAGTTGGTTAACAACAGATACGAATCCGATGTCTTGACATTTGTTATCAGTTCGTTGACAGCAGTTTTGGTTATTCTCACTATAACTGTGTTTTGGGTCAGAATTAAACGACTTATGAATATCTCATGTTTTGGGACAATCGGTGGTCTAATCGTTTGGATAATTTGTCTTATTATGGTATCAGTTCGTAAGTCTTTAATCAAAGCAATCAAATCAAATCAAATACATTTATTTTGTTTGCCGTCACTTATAGGTCACGAAGATGTAGGTCCACCCGGATTAAAGATTACCTCCTATTCACTCAGTCGTTGGGAAGACATAATCCGAGCGATTTTCTTGGTTATCCAGATGGGAATCTCCATTTTCTTCCACTATTACTCAGGGGTTGGATTCTTTACCACTAATTTAGATTAACTGATAAATTAGTAATTGTTTTGAATGAAAATGAAGTTTAATCGAAATTACAGCACTTTTCCAACTTTGAAATAAACGTAAAACCAATGTATTTGTTATTAATTATTAGAAAATAAGAAAAGATATCAAAGATATTGAATGAGTTAAGAGTAACACAAATAAAAGTGTAATAAAAATCAAAAGCAGTGATTAGTGAACAGAAAGTAAAAAATGAATAAAAAGTCAAATAATATCAAAGTTTTAAAAAACCAGTGAATAAACGATATGAAGGTTTCAACAAATGTTTAGACAGAATATCGATGAATAGAATAAACGGTTTAACTAAACGAAGGGATAGTTTGACACAAATCTGTAGTGAAAAGAAAAAACATTAATAATAATGATTGCATTGAATCTTACGATAAATTAGAATATTTTCATCAATTTATTACTTTTTAAATATATATATTAATTAATTGAAGAATAGTCTGACTTTAAATAACTTATTATAATATATAAACTGAAATTCGTTAATACTTTTTAGGCATAAGTCATATAAAAAAGATATAGAAAAATATTTCAGCGAATAAAAGCCGTCTCATCAAAGGGATGCTCTTTATTCTGATTTTGGGGCAGCCATACGACTGGGACCCACACCACAAAAAAATTTAAGTTATTCTTATCCTCTATTAAAGTATTGTCGTACTTAAGGGGCGCAGACATCTGTTGGGACAGAATAGGTTTCGAAGAGCACAGGTTCTGGTAGTACCTGAACTGACTGTTTATGTCAGTGGTTTGTGACGGCGGCGAAAACATATTGATTGGACTTATTGGGTACGGAACCAATTGAGAGCTCGAGGACCCAGAATTTGAGGGTTCAGTATGTGTTGATTCCATAGAAACGGCTCTTTTTCGCAACGGCTTAGCCTTAGGAGGTCTCGCAAATGACACCTGAATTCGTTGCAGATTTGAGTTATTATTAATGAATTCAATGCCTAAACAAAAGTAAATCATTTGATAAGAAGTGAAATAATTTGCCAAAACTTGTAATACTGTTCGCAATATTGAGCGCCGTTTCGGTCTCTTCGCGGGTCGAGTAGTGAATAAAAGCAAAATCTCTCAATTTCTTCACTCTTTCAATTCGGAGATCATTGAAACTGAAGATGTCTTTGAGGTCCTCTTCACTGACAGAGAGCGGAAGGTTTCGGATATGAATTATTTTAACCTAAAATTAATTGATTTTAATATAACGACTAATAATTCAATTGCCATACTTTACTCATCTCCTCTTCGCTGACCTCAGGTTCGGGATCAGCCCAATCGACCCGTACCTCAAATTTTCCCCACAAGAGGAAGCCGTCTCCCATCCGACGTCTGGCCATCGCTGCGTCTCTGTGGGTCTCATATTCAACAAAACAGAAGCCGCGGTTCTTATGGTTATAGACAGACATATAAAGGATAACATCTTTGACGCCTTCAGTGACTTTCCTCATCTCATTCAAGACTTCTTTCTTCTTTTTGTTCTTTGGAATACCGCCGATGAAGAGACGGCGCTTATCCCAAGAGTTCATTACTCCGATTTGATGGTTAGGTCTGATTTGAGTGCCATCGAGTTGTTCGGCAGCTTTTCGCGCAGTTTTCGGGTCGTTGTAAACTACGAAAGCATAGCCTCGATTAGTGCCACTAAAGTCCATCATTAGTCTGAGCCGTCGAATGGGTCCAATCTCTTCAAAGAGAGGCACCAACTCATCCTCATAACAGTTTCGAGGGAGTCGTCCCACGAATACTTCTGAGCCTCTCTTTGGTTCTGCCATTTGTTCGTCGTTTTCGATTTTGTAAATTCTTTGGCCATTAATCTGTTCGATACTATATTTGGGTCTTAAGGCCATCATTTGGTCGATCTGTTTGAGCTTATCCTCATCGAGAGGACAGGTATATGTGGTTTCCATTAGATTTCAATTAAACTAATTTTAATTCCAATACTTTTAAGATATTTATTAAAACAAAGCTTTGGTTTAATATTAATAAAACTTTTATTCAAAGCGTTGTATTGAAAGAGTGAAAGACTAAGAATCAAAAGAGTGCTTACATTGCGTTATAATAATGTATTGACGAATCACAAGGGGTTCGACCAATCGCTCCAAACATCTAATCTGTAATTTGATATCACAGACAAGTGATGACCAAGATATCTATTATCGGGGAAACCACTTTCCACAAAACATTTATTATTTTCATGACTCAAGACTTGGACAGACCTCATTACTCATTGATCTTATGTACAAACTTTCCATAATTTTAGGGATAGGATCCTATAAATATGAAAATAGGGGGTATTTGAGCCGTTATAGCCTCCCTTTGGCTATACTGGTGGACAACCCTTTCACTCATTGGAAAGTTTGAACTCTTATGTAAACAAAAAAACCCAAAATAAAGTCACAAATAAATGGAATGAACTGTGGCTTCGATTTCTTTATTAAACAAAAGTATATAAAAGATTGACATTTGATAACAAACACCTTATCTCTGATCTGAAAAGCAATAAAATATATATAATTTCAAATTCAACTTAAGTTTAGTCAGAAATGATATCAAATTCTGTATTTTTCTCATAAAATATGCAAAAATGACAATAAGTGTAATAGTTTTGGAAAACAATTAGAATGAAGTCAAGACTCAACCGTTTGTTGAATTGGCTGTAAATTAATTAACGAATTACTGCTATCAACCAATTCTGCGATCGATACGCGACCTCTTTGTCGGACAAACTTAGCCACAGATTGGAGCTCTTCTTTGGTGATGTATATAAACTTTCCCCTGTCGTCGATCACTCCCACCAATAATTCCTGAGCTAAGAGTTCCTGTACTCGTTGTATGACGTCCTGAGTCTTCATATGGAAACGACCGGACAGTTCTTCCATAAGAACTACTTTCTGTGACTTTATATAATCGATGAATGTCTGCAACTTATTGTTGGCTTCGGTCTCATCCGTGTCCTCATCAAAGCCTTCCTCTTCGACCGCAAAACTTTCCTTAAGTTTAAGGTATTCCTCCAATTCTTGTCGTTCTTTCTCTTCTTTGGCCAACTTTTCGGTCTCTAACTGTTGACAAACAAATTGAAAGATAATTAAAACTTTGATATTCGGGTCAAAAAAGATGTTAAGACTAAAGAAAGGACGGAATGCCTACCCGTTTGCGTTCCTCTTCTTTTTGTTTCTCTTCCTCTTTGAGTCGCTGTTCTTCTAATTGTTTTTGTTTTTCCTTCTTTTCCTCCCTTTCCTGTACCTCCCGTTCCCTTTGTTGTCGTTTTTCTGCTTTCATTTCAAGTTTTTTGCGTTTCTTTGCGCCGATCTTTCCGTCGACGGGAAGTTCACTGTCGTCGAAGTCGTCTCCTTCTTCGCCATCAAACTCTTCCTCATTGTTTTGGTTGGCATTCAGTGGTATTCTGTTGTGTCTGACATTACGTCTTCGCGGCGGTCCGTCATTCTGTCCGTCGTTTGGTGTCCGTAAAAGTCGTCGCCGTCGGGCAATCATCTCTTCGTTTTCGTCATCGTTTTGGCCATCATTTTCTTGTCTTTGTTTCCCTCGGGAGAGCATAAGAAAGAGTAAGACCAGAATGAGTACCGAAACCGAAAGAGTCAAATAAATGACTAAATCAGACATTATTTCAGATTAAATATGTTTTAACACAAATCCAAACATTAAATGCATTCGTGTTTTGATTGTTTGTCGTAATCAATGAATTACGTCAAATATTGAGTCAAATCCGATAAACACTGAGTTCTGCGCTGACTATAGTCAGACTCACATCTATTGACTCATCGGATCATCTCTTGGATAATAATTTCAAAAATAGAAAAAATGGTAGACATTATCATGGTAAAACAGTAATAGATACACTAATCCAACCAACCACATAGATATACCTTCTGATAATCTCCAACGACAAGAAATAAAAATAAGCAAGGATCAATCTTATATTGAATTTGAATACAATGTTCTAACTGTAGAATCATTAAAAGAATTCCTTGTTTTTTATCACTAAATTAATTCCATTGGTTTTACATTAAATAAATGTCTTGGAGAGCTATAAATAAATAGAATGCCCAAGAGAAATTATACCGCATTTTAAAGCCTCTGAATGCTATTTTATTTTCATAATTCCCCTTGTGTAAATGATGCTAGGTTTAATCCTAATTTAAATTTAATACTTTTAATGTAAGTGGCAGATGAGGCCTGTCTCACATAAAAACCTAACAAATGGAGTGATGGAGAGATTGAGCAATGGAGCATGCAAAATGCAAAATACAAACCCGAACCTGGGAACTGTTTATTAGGGTCTCCCACGCAAAGGCACAAGTCTTGCGCTCCTCACAAACGCCTACAATATTTTCATTCAAAGTTATTATTGTTGTTCCAAATGTCAAACTACAGTATATCCTAAGCATAGACTCCCTCATAAATAATTACCTTGTTACAATTAAGCAATTTTCCATTTATATACCAAGAAAAAATAGGTATCAAATAATGTTAAAATGAGAATTTAGACTTGCTCAAAACATTTAGTTTTCTGGATAATTGTCGATAATTTTGATTTAAACCCAAGTATTATGAAATGTCAATTGGTTTGAGTCTGTGCTGTAAACAGAATCGAGAATCTCTTGAACTTTGAGTACCAGAATATCAGACATATTGAGAATCGCTGTGAATGGATATTGTGGAATATTGTACCTTGTTCATTTCCGTTTTGTAGTCTTTTATTGTCATTTTCAAATTAAAAAATTCTAAATTCTGAAAGTATGACAATTTCTAAATATTTAAATTTAGTAAATTTTTTAATCAAGTTCAAACAGGACTTGGTCTCTCTCTCTCTCTCTCTCTCTCTCTCTCTCTCTCTCTCTCTCTCTCTC
>JAQGBD010000862.1:0-22056 GCA_034698165.1 Punctoribates punctum | reverse complement strand
AAGAGATTACTTTTCGACTCAAAAATCATTCACTAATCGTATGAAAACATTAATTGAATTCATTTAATACTACTTTTAATATACAAAACACTCCCGAAAAGTAAATCAACTCTTTGTCTCATTTGTATTATAGTCTAAAAATCTAATGTATTTCACGTTTTTTTTAATCCACTTAACTCTGAAAATATGCGCCACTAATGAACTGTTGTTCCCTCTCCTCTCTGTCCTCTTTTGTCGAGTTATAAGTCTATAGAATTTTTTAACGAACAAAAAGTTTTTTATTTTCATTCAAATAAAAGCAAATAAGGGTTGGATTCAGAACTGATCCCAAAGAAAACGTATTCTCTCTCTCTCTCTCTCTCTCTCTCTCTCTCTCTCTCTCTCTCTCCCGTCCTTTGAATACCGACTTAATTGTCGAAAACATTGTTCTATTAATAGTGACTAAAAGCCGGTCCTCTTTTTCTTCTCAATTCTGTGCTATTCTTCTCTTTCTCTCCGAATTCAAGTTCAAGTCTTTTATCTAATTTGGTGTCTATTTATGTGAAACTATTGTCAATTCTTTAGGCCATTACTGCCATTAATTTGATCCAAAGCTTAACATCTAATCAATAATGAATTGTATTCTTTGAATCAAATTTTCTGAGAAATGTTTCATAACTTTATTTCTATAAATAAATTGATTTTACTCAGAGTTCAGCAGAAAATTTGTGAACTATTTCCACATTTTCTGTGAAAATGTCTTTCATTTGAAAAAAGAGAAAACTTGTCTTTTGTTTCAACGGAAAAATATTTCGGAAATTTCAGTTCCGAAACCCAAATGTCTTTTTCATAAACTATTGTCTCTAAGAAGTCGAGAGTCAACTGGAAAGGCTGTGCAGAGCACAGAATTAAGATAAAACTCATAAATTCTAATCAATTCTATTGCAGATTCTCTTTCTTTTCATTGTGTTTATCGTAGTTTTGAATTTTTGTTACTCTTTTTACTGGAAATTACTTCACTTTTCTAAATACAGTCAAACTCTGGTTTAACACACAAACCCTGACACAAATCATACCCCTTTTAATACCCAGCTCTTTGAAATCATGGACGACAACTTTTACCTCGGCTATAAGTAAATTGTGCTTGCTTAAATCTTGTAACTCCTGAATTATGTTCTAATATTGTCGACTGAATCGATAGATAAAAGGGTTGGACTGTAGCGGAAATTCCGAGTAATCTTCAAAACTATAGTCTTTTTGCCTTCTATTCAGTGTATAATAAAATGAGAGAAACTTTTCCTTTCGTTAGGAAATAATTTTCGACTTTTTTCTATCGACAATAGAAATCTATTCACAGTTTTTGCACAAATGATTCAAAAAGAATAAAAACAGACATTAAATGAATCTTTTGATGACATTTAGTGAACGAAAAATTATAATAAAACTAATTTCTGGGAATAAACTGAAGAAACATTTTTGAGCACAAAATCTGTGAATAAAAGACTTTTTCGCTCTCTTTTCAAATGAAAGATAAAAAATGAAATGAAATGAAATTCTCGAGAAATATGTCGACAGAAGTTATGGGGAAATAAATCTTATATTACATTAGATTAGTCAACACTTTATTGTTATTTTATTTTATTGTTTATAAGTCTGAGTCTAGACATTGGCTCTTAAAATGTTCGCCATTTGTCATCTTTTGCCGTCAGTGATGTCCAGCGGAGAACTCATCCGGAATATACCCGACTATGGCCTAAAATAAAGGCCAATTAAGCAGATATTTTGCCAGTGCGATTTATTATCCTGCTAAAAATGAAATATTACTTTTCCTAATAGATTTTTGCCTCGATATTAATGATTTTTCAGTTCTGTTACTCTGGTCGTCACTGAGTTTTATAATCTTTTTAGTTTTTAATCCAATCAATGTTTAAGTTTTAAGCCTTTTATCAAAAGTTGTGATTTTATTCTCCAATTTAATGACAGTTGACTGAACTCTGTTGGAAAATCACGTTTTGCATTCTAAAATGATCTTGACCATATTGATTAAGAAAGAACAGCAATTACTGCAACTTTGGACACCTTTGTAATCATAAAATTTAACAAGGTTTGTTTTTCTACTTATAAAATATAATTTTGGTGGAGTCAGAGGGAAAGAGCACTTATTCTGGGCAATAGTGTTGTCCAGTTTTGTTGGCTTAATGTATGGCTATTTGAAAATGATGTTAAACTGAAGCAATATTATGGTTGACAGGAATCAGACGACTCTTATATGACTCTTATTGTTGGGAAGGCTTACCCTAAAAGACTACTTTCCTGCAGAAACTGGTGACTTGTTTGCCATCATTTTGAAAGATCGATGAAAAATGTCAATTATGTCCTCCAAAAAAGACAATTAGTTTAATCACTTTCTTCACCCGCTTTGGAGAAAAAGATAATATGATTCTATGGAAGTGTTGTCAATAATGGCGTTCCTCTCACTTCACAGTTCTCTCTCAACACTTATCTGAACTGATTGTTGAAAATAGAAAATTGTATTAAATCTAATTAATCTTCATTATTGACGCCTCACTTAGTTATGAAAATTATTTAACTCAATTGAAATCCGTTTTCCACTCAAATTAACTCCTATTTAGTCACATGAATAGCATTCATATTTAATCTTGATTAAATTCAAGCCCGGGATAAAGAACCCCTTTTAGACTAAAACTAATGTAATTAAAAGAAAAATCCCTTTTTTCAGGTATAAAATCAATACCTAATTGGAGTGATTTTTGTGCTAGCTCATTGAGTCGTTAATTTAATGGCTCTTTTCATCGATTTTTCTATTTTAAATGTATAATTTGCTAGGTATACATCGGTATTATTCAGGTCAAACCAATTTGATATTTCAAAGAGGCTTTAATTTTGGTAATCTTTGAAATTTAAAACTTTAATTGATTTGTTTGTATGTAATTAAAGCCTAAAATCAAACGAATTAACGAACTTTTGGCTAAAAATATTAAAATTCAAGCGAATAATGAGTTCAGTTAATGAGAAACCGAATTCAAAACTCGACTAATTGGCCCTTCCTTTCAAAGCTGAGCAAAGCTCTTGTTTTTGATTCTTGGAAAACCCAAAACAATTCAATACTCGTATTTAGTTTGAAAAACAAATGGTATTGTATTTCATTTTATAAATAGATTGAGGGCTTAGACAGCCCTTTATATCCTTTCCTTTTTGACTCTCAGATTTAGAAATGATCAAGGCCGAACACACTGATCAATAATTTAATCTATATAAAAGCTTAGCCGGCTTAGAAGACGAGCAAGCTTACTTTATTTGAATCCAATTGATTGACTTTTCTTATTGAATATGTGTTGAATTGAAGACAAACTTCTTGGTCATTGTCAGCAAAGAAAAAAGGGTATAATTGTTTACAAATGTATTTAGCATTTGAATGATTGCATGGCTTTGCATAACAACTGATAGTCAATGGGTTCTTGAGCTGAGTCTTGAGTCTCGCCATCGAAAACAAGTGACCAAACATTGAACGCAAATATTTAGAACTCATTTATTGTATAAATAGTCTCTGTTTTTAATGACCACTGAGTGAAGATCTGGGGCTCACTTATCCTGATTTCTGGTCAAACTTGAAATCCAATACTGTTTTTATCTGGGCTTTGGGTGAAGACAATGAAGAGGACTGACTATTATTATGGGAGTCGACTGATATGACTGAGTATTGCTTCAGAACTCAGTGCCAAAAGAGGCGTCGGATTCGTGAATAGAATTCATAAACAGTATGTTTTCCACTCTTTTCTCGTCTTTTAGGTCTTATTTTTGGGCTTTTTTGAGGACTGTTTCCATTCAGTGGCGTTCAGTGTAGGCCCTGTTGAGGGAACAGTGACCTAACAGTCGATAAATAGTGGAAAAATAGGAGAAAGCAAAACAAAAGGGATTGGATTTTTGTGCACGAATGCCATCCGATAAGACAATGAGAATGACTGCACCACAAGAATACAAATGACATAAACAAACTTTGCTTTAATTTATATTTAGTTGTGTCACAAAACTGGGCGAAAAACGACCCGGACTTCTATTTTATAACTTTTGAACGAATGTCTGTTTTAAACCAATTTTGTCTGAAATCTCTTTTGTTTAGACTTTAATTGAAATTAATTTTTGTTTTATTTAAACCCGTTTTTCAGTCATTAATATTATATTTAATTTTTTGTACAGAAATTCAGTAAATTTTTTTTTTTTTCGTTATCTCAAAGCCTTTGAGTTATTTATTTAGTGTTTGAGTTTGTGTTTTGAAATTTCAATGAAGTCTTCGGCTTTCGGTTTTAACTTTTACTTTACTTATTTATAATCTTGGCTATTATTCCGAGTCGTATACACTTTTTTTCTTATTTATTTTCATTTTTCAAGACCTCTGACATGAATTATATAAATATTTTTCATTTCAACTCAAAAATATGTCAAAAGATTTCTGTCATTCTCTTCACTAAAGTTATTATTATTTTGTGATTCACTTGAAGTCAGTGTTTGTCTGAATTGATGAGAAACTCAAACAGTTTTTGTTGTCCGAGAGCTTCCTTTTTATGGGTAATAATGGGCAGTAATTTCATGAATCAAAGATACATTTATTTGGAAGTTGGAGACAAAATGTGATGGTTTAAGTTTCGGTGCTATCACTGAGGACAGAATAATCAGATTTCAAATCATTATTGTACTTCAAATACCATTTTTCAACAAAAAATGAGTCAAAATATAAAGAGTAAAAGTATTTATAGAGGTAAGGAAAGAATGAGCAAGGTGGAATAACTGGTTTCTTGTTCAATTATTTAATTTTCAACTTGCATGTTTATTTTTATTTAAGACTTTGGCTGAGTTTTGGGTTAAATATTTATTCAGACAATTATTTGACAAATGTTTCAAAACTTTTGTCCCATTCTTCCAATGGTTTTGTTTTCGACGCAAATGTTTCACACAATCGAGTGCTTGAAAAATGAGAATCAATTCATTTGTCGACGAATTATAAAAGTATTCACATTTCGGATATGCTTTTAGTAAATTATATTCCATCTAATGATCGTTTGGGGAGCGGATAGGGAAGGGAAAGGGAGGAAGACAAGTGCGAAACTGAGAGCCTATTGCTGTCAATAAATTGGTTGTGATTTACGATAAAAAATTAGTGAAACAATTGATGACAACAAAAGTAAAGTAAACGAACGCTTTTCTTATGATTAACTGTAAGTCCCTTTAGATTAGAGAATATTATTAAGGGATCAGAGGAACAGACGACTGACTTCTACGTGAATCAAAATTAATGAATTAGCCTGGCTCATAAATTGGGTCGCCAGCGATTTGCATGAGAATGAAGAGGATCGGCTGCTATTCTGTGCTCAAAGACATAATCACATAATTTTTAAATGTATTTCAATGTTGGAAGAGTCGGTGCCTTTTATTGATGATCAAAGGGAAAGGCATTAACACTCAGATCATACGGCAATCGTATCAAAAAGTTTATGAAAAGAAGGTTCAGATTAACAGCTGAATGGATCTGCTGTTGACATACAAACAGTGGAGCACTGGAGGGGGAAGGCATACGATCAGAAAGAAGACAGACTAAAATGATGTACAAATAATCATTTGACATGAATTGCAACGAATGGGAACAGAGATGAGCGAAGAGTGAGAGCCTTCTCTCTCCATGAATGGGAGAAAAGCAGTGCACAGAATAACGGCGGAGAGAAACACGAGATTCAATGGAGACGACAGACAGACAGTGGAGTTGTGTTGCAATTGTGAGACCATTGATGGAGAGCCGAACCATTGGAAAACTGGGCAACCATTTGAGAGGAGCGGATGACTGAGTGGAGCATCACTTAAATTGAAGTGAATGGAGAGGAGAACCGTCTCATCCACTGATCGGTTAATGCTTTTCATTTGTGCGGATCAGTCGCCAGACTATCGGTTCGGGTGTTTTGTTAACAACATTTCAATTCAATCCATTTTTTAGAACATTAGTAACGAATTTGTTGTATTAGTTCTCAGACAATACGATATGCATTTCAAGCGATTGAAACAAAATTGAATGATCTTTGAAATTCAATAATAGTAAGTATGAGGAGAGGGGATGAATAGGAGGCACAGCCAAGTGGGGGCCTCACTCTCAATAAGTTGATTATTTTCAAATTTGTTATATCATCCAAAGAGAGTGAAGACACGCAATGCGTTCTTTGCTGGAATAAATTCAATTTAATCTTGGTTATTCATCTATGAATATCGAAAAATGTCTATTTTATTAACTTTGAGGAACTCCTTCTCATATTCCGTTTTAAATGAAATGCTTTTAACTTAAAATCTCTTTTTTTAGTTAAATTATAATATTTTTGAAAAGAAAAAAGTTTTAGATTTTATTTTCTGAAATATGTTTTGTCTTTTGTGTCAAATCAAATGATTATTCATTTGCTGTGATTTGAAAATTGGCTCTTATTTTAGAACAAAGAAAAAGCCAAATGACATAAAAACCAAGAATTTTATCTGAAATGTGAACTCTTTCTAATTCTGAATCAAATTGAAAGATGCTTTTTCTTGTTTCCCTTGCTTTTAGTGAATTTAGGTTTTATTTTCACTTATTTTGGTTCGTTATCTTGAGTTTCAATTTTGGTTTCCAAACAAAACAACAAAAATATTGAGAGAAATGAAGAAACAAATCCTATAATGAGATACACTTTAATTAGAAATTCAATACATTTAAGGGAACGACATATAAGACATTTAAGTGCTTTCAAAATGTTTAAGAAATTTGATATCTTATCGAAAAGAGAGACTAAGAAGAGGACAAAAAATCTGAAGAAAATGTATATAAAAACAAAATCTAATCCAAAAGCAAACCTTAAATTCAATTCAATGGGTTTTATGTTTTTCCCAATCGTTTTGTTTAAAAGTATTTTTTGCACAAAAAAATACATAAAAACAAATGATATTCAAAGCAGAGGCTAAAGAAAAAGCAATTTTATGGCAGAGTTTTTGTTTGAGCAGAAAAAATAAAAATTGAAAACAATTTTCTGATAAGTTGTTAACCACTGATGAAAAGTATATGAAAAGGAGAGGAAAGGAATTTAATAAATGATAGACAATAGAAGTGAAAAGTTTTGGCAAATCTCTCGAGAAAATTATGGAACAAATTCAAGATTTTCGATACAAATAACCCCAGAGATGAGAGAGAGAGAGAGAGAGAGTCGACGACGTGTTTATTTTTTGGGAAAAGGAGAGGAATAAAAGTTTAATGTTTTATAGGTTGACATCGGAATCACTTTACTCGTGATTGTAATGATGGTTACGTATCGTTAAACAAATGATTTCCAATTTTTTGTGCTGTTCTCCCACTCCTTCTTAACTATCGTAAACTGAAGTGTTTTTTGGGCACATTTTTGGGCAACAATTTTCTCCACACAATAAACGAGGCAAAAGTTTTGGGTTTTGTTTCTCCGCTAAGTTTAAGAAAAATTTGCTTTTCTTTTGGGGTTTAACTGTCTTTTGTTTCATCAGAGAAGACATGAGTTGAGACAAAAAGAGCTACAAAATTGTGGATCAGTTGAAGAGTTGTCTCTAATGAACCATTGAGTGGAACAGACGTATAGACAAAAAGTGTTTTATTGAGATCCCGACCATCGCTTCCAACTATTGGAAGGTCTGTTCCCTTCTGTAGTGTCACTGATATCTGTGCTCTAAATAAATGTCTGACTAAATCCCTGCAAAAACTTTCTTCTGTCAAAACATTAATGACTAATATTAACGATAATTCTTGACTACAAATAAATATTAATTATGATGACAATGGATATAGAGTCGGATGAGTCGTTCCCCTCTTATGCTGAGCATAAAATTGATTAGAAATTTTACTGAGAAATGTAATCTAATAATTGAAAATTTTATTTTTGCAAGCTCATTATGCTATGAATTTAATTAAATCAGCGCGATAAGAATTAGATTTGGCAATTTGAGATGTAATCTTGTTAAATTTAGACAAAATAATAGTTCTCTTTGAGAATATTTGTTGCCAAGAATAGTTCGGTACGAAAAATCAATGGTAAGTTTGAACGAAAATTTTTCAACTATTGGTTGCTTTGAAATTCAAATCCTTTTATTCCAGTTTTCAAACATCAGAATCATTTAAAACTGTTTTTATCCGAAGATAAGTCAAAATTTGTTTTACAAGTCTTGATGTTATTCTCTGAGTTGAGAGGAATAGACTCTTGTCTTAGGAATAGACGAATAAAAAGTCACTTCTATTCTGTTGTTTGGCGTCTGATTCCTGAGTTTTTCCTTTACTTCTCTGCCTTTTCTTGTTGTAAGAGAAAGAAGTTTAAGACAATTGTCTCCAGAGAAAAGTCAGTAAAGAATAGCCGTCTAATCGTCCGCTTAAAGAATTTGGACAATACTTATGAGGAAGAGATCCAAAGTCAAGAGGAGACACAACACACAAAACACAAGAGTTTTTGAATTAAATGTTTGCCACTCGAAGGCCATCGCAAAAGTAGCCTTTCCTCCTGTGATAGTCTATCATTTGTTTGACACAACAGAAACATATTCTGTGCAAATCGATGGACACTACAGAGTGTATAAAAAACAAGACTCTGAACGGACACGAAGTCTGAGTTATTGGACTTCTCATGAAAATGTCATTAAAACAAATTGCTTTTCAAACACTACTTTAAAACATTTTCTCAACAGGAAAACTTCGAAACTATGATCTTGTTAAGAGCTTAATACTTATTTGAAAAGTTTCTTGATCACTTTATTATTGAAACATTCGTTTTATTGATTTTCCAATTCAGTGGAAAATATAATTTGAAATTCAATATTCATTTTTTCTTTGAAACAAATATTGCTTCAAATCGTTTGAGAATAATATGTAATTTCTCTGACCATTGGATAGAGAATTGACGGAAACTTTGCACAGAATAAGTATGAAAGAGATATTTCTGGAGTAGAAAAACTGTTTTTTCAAAGATTCAAAATTTGAAATCCAAGTTAAAGGAGTGCAGACCTCAGAGGCAGAGAATATTTATTTTCCTTTAACTCAAACGATAGGAAAGAAATTCTTTAAATAAAATTCTGTTTGAATTGAAGGAAGAGATGGACTGAAACTTCAATTCTAAAGGGAATGTTGTGTTTGGAAAACATATTTTCCACTTTCCATCGATGGCTAAAATGTGTTTCACAATCATTCACAACATTATTCTGTAATCTTCTGCATAAACAAGGAGTCTGTGCCAAGAGAAATGTCTGCTCCCTTTTTCTGGTCAATCGGATTGCAATCAGAATTCACTTAAGATTTATTGCAAGAGCCGATTGTCCAACAGATATGGCACTCAAAGAAAAGCTCAGATACACAACACTTGAGCCCAGTATTAGATAAGCTTTGAGTCAAATATTGAATTTTCAATAGAAATTTGTTGACTATAAGAGTCTCTCATATTTTGAATACAATTTGAGAGCAGATAAGACTTCGAGGAAGTGGTCAGCAGATGACTAAACGCTAAGATCAGTCTCAATACAAACACTTGACTCTTATAATCTTGGAAAACGCCATTTAATGAACAGCCCATTGAATGGACTGTCCAATGGAATCGACTTATAATTCATGTGATTTATTAGAGTTATAAGAATTCACATAAAAATGACAAAAACTGTATAAATCATTGGCTCAGAGAAGAAGAAAAATCTATAATTATTTTAATCCCATTTTTGGTGTGAATTTCCCAATAGATTTAATGGCATTTTTCGGTGGCATAAAAATATTTTCCCTCCGCAGCCAATACTAGATAAATGCCTGTCCTCTCTGTGTGCTGTTCCCCTCCATCTCAATGCTCTGGTTATCATTATTATTATTATTGGCCTCACATATAATTCTTATTGATTTCGGTATTTTCTCGACCATTGAATCAAACTCTAACTCCGAATAATGAGATCACATATACCTCGTAATGACTGATATATTTTGAGCAATGAATTAAAATTATGAGTTAAGCCTATTCTCTAACAGTCTATTCAGGGCTCAAATAATTCATCGTTTGGCCGAATAGCCACACAATTCATCGCCAATACAAAGGACCTCGAATATAATGGAAAACTTCATCGACAAGAGACGCGACTCTCTAATGATATCGATTTATAACTTTTTTCTTTTCTTTTGATTCAAATAATTTGTTTTTTTTTCGTCGAAAAACTCAAATAAAACAAATTATAATTCCTTTAAAAAACGTAAAATATTTTTGAATTCACTCTTCAGTGGATATTAATCAGGAAATGATTTATGTATTTCTTATCTGAAATTCGGATAATTTATCAGAAAAACTGTTGTTTCCAACAAAAAAATTATTGATTTTTAAGCGAAATATTAAAGAATTTGTTTTCTCCAAAAGATAATCAACAAAAGTGAAGCCATTAATAAAATTGATGAAAATTTTTTCTGACAAATAAATTGATGGCATATTAGAAAACACAACACAACGAGTAAATTATCGCCGATATATTCCGGCACATAATTCACTGGACAAATGATTTTTCATTGAATCCCTCAATAGTCGCACAAATTGGAGTCAATTCAATAATATTTTTACCCAGGAATATGATATTCAAGTGTGGGTTGTCTTCTGAGCTATTCTTAGAAAAAAAGTCGTCAAAGATATTGTCTGAATGACTAATAGATTGTATAGAATTTCGATATCTCTCGAGGTTTTTGCTGACCCTTTCTTTTTATTCTTACCACTTCTTCCTCTTATTCTTCTTCTTCTACTGTCAACCAAATAGAAAACACATAACATTTAGAGAGAGAGAGAGAGAGAGAGAGAGAGACCCGATGTCCGAATAGAAATTGAAATCTTGGGAGAAAAGGGACAGAATCTGATTCTATGGCTATTGGTTTAAGCTCCGGGTATTCGGATATTTATCAAAAACCCAGTGCACAAGTAGTGGCAATAAATTTATGTGTTGGCCCTTAAAATATATGGGTATTAATTTTGGAGCAAATGCCGTCTTATCTCCAACTCTTATCAATGATAAATAACTCGTCCGAAAAAGTCTCTCTTCTTTAGCCCTTCCTATTCCGAGAGTTCTCTCCTTTTATGCCTTTCCTTTGATTCACTGTACAGAAAGACATCCCTATGAAGTCCTTTTCACACAACAGTTCGTTCGCTATTCATTGCCGACATATAAATCTTTATTGAGAGCCCTTTCCATTGAACGGATCGATAGCAGTGAGCCCTCCGTAGGAAAGACGGATAGGAATCGGAATCTGAAAACTCGCTGTTCTATGGATTTTGTGGACATATCTTATATAACTATCTTTGGATCTACTCTTGTGTTCAATCGATCGCATTATTATAATTGAAGTTAATTTTCTCTCTGATGAGAGGATCGCCACAAAATTCATAGTTTAGTTTTAATTAGAAAATCAGGAGAACTGAGGGATAGGAGGGAAAGACCTCTCAACAGAGTATATGGCAATAAATAAGCCCCGAATATACTGTTTAATGAAATTATGGGAAAACAAAGTTTTGAGCCACAGTTCAGTCAATTTCCAAGAATATTCTGAATATTCTTCACTATAAACAGTCTTATACGCTGAGGATAGGCGTTAAGAGCACAGAATAATTTTCTATTGAATTGTCAGTCAATCGATAAATATAATTAAATATATTAATTATGTATTTGAAGTGAATTTTCTGATAAAAAATATGTTGAAAAAGTGATCAAGACAAAAAGAAATGTTTTCATTGTCTTAGTTGATATATTTATCTTAAAATTATGTAAAGAAAAAGTTCCCTGGATAATAAATTATTATTATTTGAAGGCTGTAATTTTATATTTTTTTAACCTCGCTAGTTATATGTGCAAGGTTAGTTAAAATACTCGATTAGATTTTAAATGGGTATTTAATTGAATCCTTTCATTGATTCTTTCAAAATAAGCAAGGTAAAAACAGTTTTATTCAAATTTCTCCAATTTATTTATTCAAATTCGTTTTCAATTTCAAATATATTTATATCACAAATAAAGAACTTTTTAATTAATTTCTTCAAATTTAATAATAAAAATCTTAAATATAATTATTTAATAAATAATTTACAATATTTTTGTCACTTTTTCTTTACTCCTTTTAATACATTTTCAGTATATATCAAAAGGAATGCAAACTATAGTATCGATTAATTAAATAATAATTATAATAATTGTCGGATCTCTTTGTCCATTAGTCTGTTCCCCTGTCTGTCCGTTAAGTCAATTAATCATTGGATTCAATGTCAGCCCTTTATCTGATCTGATAATCATAATTATCTCGAGAACTATAGCTGTAATGTCTTATTCTGTGCGGAGGCGTCGGACAAATTAACGGCGGCGGCGGTGGCCGAGGAGGGGGTATATTGTAATGAATGTTATGTAGGCTTCGGTTCCCATAATGTGGCCGTTCGTAGAAGTGGTTGTGTATAGATTCGGACGAGGAGGTCAGTGGTGTCGGCGACTCCTCATTGTCTTCGCTGTGATACTCATCACTGTAGAGGAGGGGACTGCCGTCGGGCAGTGTCTGCGACAATTGGACGCACTGAGACATCGCCGAACTGATTAACGGCGACTTCTGTGTGGGCGTACATAACGTCGAACTGTTGCACTCCATATCGTTTATGGAAAGTGCGGTACACCTGCCGTCAGGTCTGTCCAAAAGGAAAACATGAATTGAAAATAGATTTTAAAATAGATATTACAACAAAATAATAAGAATACAGTAAAACATCTATTATGTGACTCTATTTGAGTCAGAAATCGATTCACAAGTGAAATGTTTAGCCCTAATGGCTGTCCTTAAAGTTAAGGACGGGGGGGGGGGTAGTCAAGCATCACATGTCGAGGACATTATTCTGAGGTTTTCCTGTCATACGTCAGGAATTTGTTAACAAAAAAAGTAAATTCTTTTGCTTTTCTATAGAAATGATTGAATCGATTCGTAAAGAATAGTAAACAGAAAAGTAATGCAAAACTATTAGTGATTTAGTGGTTGAGAAGTGAGACTCCATTTTCTATTCGATAAATAATTAGGAAACAGAGAACACGTCTAAGAAAATAGTGAACAGAATAATGGTGTTCTGTGTGCTGTGCTGGCGGTGGGCTCAGTACTCACATCGATCTTTCCTCGAGAATCGGCAACTGATTAATTAAGGCAAACGACGCCGACTTTTGTCTACTCTGAACAGAATTCATAGAACTGTTGGCTGAGAATCTATTGAAGGCTTGTGTGGAAGAGTAGTTCTGTCCGCCATCCAAATGGGTATGTCTTGTGGCTAATCCATTGATTCCGGTTAATCCCTTCAGTTTTCTCTTCGCCGCACAAATTACTAATATTACTAAACTGGAGGCCAACAGAAAGACAATGGCGCCGGCGGTCACCGCCACTATTATCAGGTTCTCGTCGGCGAATATGGTCTGCACCCAACCAGACGGTGCTGTTAGACAGTAAAACAAATCCAATAATTAATTGGGGCTTAAAATTGTAGACAATTAATGAGATAATTATTATTGCATTCAAATAATGGGAACAAAATTTTGTTGGGGTTTAGGACCGAAAAACGACAAATGCATTTCAAAATCCAAGAGTGTGTGCACTGAATGTTAATATCTGTCAATTAGGGGATACCAGTAATTGTCTGGTCATTAGATAATTGGTCACAAGAATCGAGAGAAAAGAGTCACTGATATAGACATTAATGGCTAATGAAATAAAAATAAACACATTTTAGCCTTCAATACAAGTGTAGAGAAATTCGTAATAAAATATTCAAAAAGTGTTTTCAAATAAAAGGGATTAAAACCTGAAATAAGTGTTATTTTTCGAGACAATGGGTTTTTATAATACCGTTAGCTATTTGCTGGACTTGGAGTCTGCAGGCTTTGGAGGGCCCGATAGCGTTGGTGGCGATGCAATAGTAGGCCTCGACGTCGGTGTCGGCCAACACGAGGACAGCGCTCTGTTTGCTGCCCTTCACATCGACGGTGACCTCTGACCCGCCGTCGACGCCGGCCATTGTGCTGGTCACCTCGGAGATGGTCTTGTTACCTTTATACCATGTAAAGTTGATCACAGATGGGTTGGACTGTGCATCACAGGCCAGAATGGATCGGCCGTCGAAAATATGTTCCCGTCTCATTTGACATTCCGGACGAACTGCAAGACAATCATTAATTAACGTTAAGACAGAATAATGGGTCGATAGAGCACATGGCGGTCGATCCCCGCATTAATTCCTGTGCTATCTATTAGTTTGTCTGATATTTAGTCTCTAATATACTATTAGTTTCTTATGAATAGCTTTTCTTCTTATTGTCTGCCACTGTCTTAAGTACTCTTTGGGCTAATGGTTGACTTCATTCGCTATTCCTTTATTCTGAGCTCTCATTTCTTGTCTCTCTTTTCTTTATTCTGTGCTCTGAAAGGCAATACTTCTTTAATGAAGTCATAATTTGGCGAAAAGTCATTGCATTTAATTTAATTAAAATAAATTGTTTTTATATTAAACCAGTCATCAAATCATTGAAATTGAGTCAAACGTTTGGAGAAATTGTTTGGAAAGACAGCAGAAAAGGGGGGAAAGGGATACGACTGACAATTGGAGAGAGACTTTTCATTTAATTGTATTAAAACAATAAAACAAATGTCAATCGAACCACAAATACACTGAAAAGAGAGACACAAATGAAAGAAAAGGTTTTGGGAATAAATCACTTGTTTTTGAGCGACATTTGTATTAAACCAATGATTGATATTTTGATTAATGAATTGAACCAAACGGACGAACCAAACATAAGTACAAAAAACTCTGTAATAACAGTAAATCTATTTCCAGAGAGGAACGGAAGGACTGACTGTTCTTTTTTCATCTGATTTAATAACCAAGAACAGATTTACTTGCCTAGTTCTGCTTGTTAACGCTCATATATTTGTATAAAAATAAGTTTACCAAGCTCATAGCTTTCTATCAAACATAACTAATTAAATGATACTAGCAAGGCTAATGAAGTGTATCCATGTACTGATAGAAGAATAAAATGCATCAAGCTCACGAGGCAATAGCTCATCCTCATCCTGATTGATCACTCAGCATAATAATGAATAGGGAGAGGAATACTCACAGAGCACAGTGATGGTCATGTGCTGAGTGGCCATTCCATGTCTGTTGGTGACCACACACGTGTAATTACCGCTGTGGTCACGTGTGACCCGAGAGGAGCTGCCATTAAATGTTAAATATCTGCCGATTGTAATGATGTGATCGGAGTTGGCTGTAGTCCAGTAATAATTAGCGATTGGATTCGCTAATGCATTGCAATCAATTAGATCTTCGCCGATGGGATCGCCTTCCATTAGCTCCAGTCGAGGCACTGATATCTGGACGTTGTGTGGAGGGTCTGCACCGGAGAGGCACACAATTTGTTATATGAATGCGAATTATAATTCAATTAATAGCTGTCTATAGATTTGCTTTTGGATTATTCCCTCAAATATTTGCGAATATTAATACTGATTGAGTGGTCAGGGCTTGGATCAGATAAAATGGGCAAGGACATATATGGATGGACAAAAAGCACCGGCCGTTCAGTGTTTAGGAATTGTTTGTCTGTTTATAATTTATATATATTTTTGTTAAATATTTAATTAATTCATTTGTAAGTCAATCAGACTAATGAAAACTAATCTGTTTTTGATGATAATTATCTTGCAATTAAATGATTAAACCACTTTGTTTCCTATGAATTACTTATGAATTTGAATTAATTCGGGTGAAAATACTGTCCTGTCTTTCGTTAATATATAAATTGTTTGATTTCATTAATGAATTTCAAATCAATTATTGATAGACTCAATAGAAATGGATTATGAGTTGAATTAGAAATTAAATAAAATATTTCCCTTTTGGTTAAAAATATCCCGTTTTTTGATTGATAGCCACAAATATTTTCGGTTTTATCCCAATTCACAGAACAACTGAACATTTATTTTGATTTTCATTTTTTCAAAAGGAATTTATTCCTATTTTTCCAATAAATTGTCACAAAATTTATGAAAATACTTTTTATCGGAAAAATTCCAGAAAAGTGTCAAAAAAATGATTCCATCGCTTTTCAGAGATGACCAGATCTCTAAATTTGAATTCCTGTGTGTTTTCAAGCGAGATAACAAGATTGAAACCGAGTTTTAAAACTATCTAGGCTTTTTAAATGCACGGAATAATTTCGGGTTTACTCTACTAAACTGTAAGTATTGTTCCCACCCTGTGCTCATCTGTGGGCATAAGAAATTGTCTCGGATCCAAAAGCAATAATAAATATTATTCACTGAGTTATTGGAATAATTTATAACTGATTTATACATACATTCGAGTCTATAAATCATTGAGGAACTGACTGGCGGTCCGATCCCGTTATCATCGCTCTGACACTGGAAGACGTCGTTGTCGTCGAGCGATGAACTGTTGTGTATATGAAGATAACTGGTTATAGAGCCGAACACACCGTTCCTGTCGTCGATCTCGTGCTCTACTGTTTCGATGCGATAATAAACCCCTTTTAAGACATTACTGTTTGGGTCTAAGCTCTGGTTATTTCTGAACCAATTGATTGCACACAACGGATGACATTCCACTCGACAAGAAAAAGACAGACTTCTGTTGACCAGAGAGCCTACACTGGGCTCTAATCCTTGGACTAGTCGTGGAGGAGCTGTCAATTAGTGACAAAATTTTAATTAATATTCTGTCAGAAAGTCATATAAATTATCGAATTTTTCCAAAAACTTATTACAAAAATATTTTGGATTTTCTTCTAATTAGTGGAGAAAAGTGTCGAAAATATTTAGACTCACTCTTGACTTCGAGCCAGAAGTGGGCCCACTTTCCCTGTCCTACGAAATTGATTGCCGCACAGCTATACTCTCCACGAGTGGACACATCGGACGGACCCGTTTTAAAAATGTTCATTTGGTCGGTCAACGGCTCGATTCGCCTTCCATTGTGTGTCCAGACATAAGAGTCCGCTCTGGGATTACCGGCATCACTGAACTGGCACTCAAGTGACACAACTGTGCCTTTTATGGCGAAAGTCAAGCCGTCGGTGAGTCGAAGGGATGCCTCTCCCGGAGGATCTGATAATAGAGGAAATATTAATTCGATTAATAGAATAAATATTTAATAGATATCCGAAAAGAGAAATAATTCATAATCTTATCGATCAGTGATTTTCCACAGAAAATACATTTTCGGTTAATCCATAAAAAACAATGAAAACACTTCCAAAGAGTAGTTAAGTACAGAATTCTTATGTATTTTATTATTATGTTTTAATATCAAAGATATTTGGGTCTATTCTTAACCCATGAAAGCCATGAAATGCATTTCGATTTCTCTCAAAAATACAATCTTTTCCTCAATAATAAGGATTTTTCTGTGATAAACAGTAATGTCTTTTCATTCAATATTATAGTGTTTTCTGGCGATTATTCTATGAAATATCGGCTTATTTTCTGTTATAAGTTATATAAAGTTAAAGACAAACGAAAATATTGTATTATTAATACATTTTTTCTGCTTGATGCTATTTGTTTTTCCAAGAGCAAAAAGAATAAAAGCGTTTCGTATAAAAAGCAAAAATAAAAGTCAAAATCCTTTATCTAATTATTGTATTTCTCAGAGAATTTTAGGAAAACTTTTGCTGAAAATACTGTCAAAAACTATTCATTTTAATTGAATAGTGAAAACACTTGAGAGTAGAGGAATAGAGGGAAAGAATGCCACCAAAAATGAATCTCTAATTGAATCTGAAGAATAAGGAACTGAATTCAAAGTGAAAATAAATTAGAAGAAAAACTTTTGAGATTATATTTTGCGTCAAAAAGACAAACGAAAAATCCAATAATAAACAGAGAAAATGCATTTCAGACCCGAAAGGCTATTATTAAATAATTTTGTTAGGCTTTCCTCTGATCTCTCCCTCCATTTGCCTATCCCTCGCCTAATAGCAAAGATCAATATTAAAGGATTGCATAAAAATTATGTAAAAATGATAAAACTCTGGAATTCTTGTAAAAAATTCGACAAAAAATCTACTTTTCGACAAAGAGTTGTATTGAAATCCAGGGTAAGTATACCCTTATATAAGTTGAATCATACGAACGAAACACTACTATCGGAAACATTTTTTGCATTTCAGGACTGAAACGAATGAAAATTCAAATTCTCGTCTCAAAGACTTTTGCGATGAATGAATAAATTGAAGTTATTTTTCAAGTGATAGTCATTCAGATATCGGCGGCAGAGAAAAAATATATCGTATTTAATGCACTGATAACTTCTATGGAGAGCACATGACTCATACCTGTCCTCTCACTCAAAAATCATTTTGTATCCGATGTTAAGAGAAAAGCTATTTTCGGATCAAAATCATAGAAAATATAACACAAAATAATATACATCTATAAGAGATGTATAATTGAGGTCAATATTATATATGAGTAGAGGCTCTGCAGGAATATTATATTATTCATGACATTTGCCAGCACTGAGAGCGCACATACATCCCTCTCCTCAACGTCTGACGGTTTTGAATATTTTAGGCGAAAATATATGAATGAGTTATGTTTGAAGCGATCGTATAAATCATTTACAGACCACTGCTTTACAGTTGATATCAAACGAAGATATGATTGTATGGAAGAAAAGTTTTAAACTTATTTTCTTCACTCATTTGGAGATTATTTTGCATAAAAATGGTTAATGAAATGTGAAGACATAGGGAGGGGTCGACAAATCAATGCATACAAATCATAGTCCTTTTGATTAACTATTCATTTAATTTATGCCTGCGTTTGAATCAATGGCTTGTTTGCTATATTTTAATAAAGGGATAGCCATAGAGTCTGTTCCCGAGTTTATACATAAACATTGTTTTTTATAAATTCAATTTTTAGGAATACCTTGCTACAAGTTTTATTCTGCGGGTGATAGCACAGGGATGAGGTAATTACTATATGTGATGACCATTTAGACAGAATAGCATTTTTTTGGTGGGAAGTCCTGTATATCCCTTCATATCAATCAAATAATGTTTCACTTCATAAGAGTGAAGAACTTTTCAATTGAATTCATGAATAATTCAGTTTGAATCAGAAAATGTTTTAAACTGAATAATTGAATTCGTGGTCCTTTTGATTGCTGACTGCCTTTACTGCCAATTCAATTGTCAATTCATCTTTCAAGTGATATAATCAAAAATTGTGAAATAATTTTGTGAATTTCAAATTATTCTGTGTTTTGGGCCCAAAAATACATTTCATATATGAATAGCAAACCGTCTGAAGATTTCAAATATTAATATCAAGAATTTGAATAAAAACTTCTTATTTCTTAACTTTTCGGTTCTGTTTTGCATTGAATTTGAATTATTATTATTTATTATTAGAAGATATCATTTGAATCGTATATAAGACGAGAGAAAATGCATTAAAAGTTGTCTTCTATTCAATAGATTTATACATTTTGTGCAGAAAAAAAACTTTTTCTGCTATAAAACTATAGTTTAATTTGATTTCTTTTCTAAGCACTTGTTATCTGATGATAGATGAAAGGCATGGCTGAGAGGGGAAAGGCATCACTGAAAGCCATATTAAAACTTTTAAAACTTAGTTTCCATTTATTTTTGAGTTTTTATCACAACTTTTGCCTTTAATTCTGAGATTCATTTATTTGATCCGAAAAACAAAAGTATCGAAAGAATTGAATAATTATTTTCTTATAAATTGAATTCTGTGTCAATCGAGTGGAGACAGAAGTAAACCGAAGGGAACGCCAGCTTAGAGTTTAATATTGATGAGAGGGAACGGATGGACACAGAATTGAATTAATCTGTTGTATACATACAGTTAACGATGAGCTGTTTGGGAGCGGACACACGGCTGGCGTTGGCGGCGCCGTTATAGCCCTGACACGAATAGTTGCCCGACTGAGTCCGCGACACATTAGACATAATCAATTGGTCCGCCGACTGGCCGTCCAATTGGTCGCCATATGTAGTCTCGACGAGCTCTCCATTGAGGAACCAGTGAACCACCGCTAGTTGTCGGGGATTTCCTTCGACTGTCACACACCGGAGCCGAACAATAGACGTCGACGACTCGACCACTACATACGGGTCCAGTTCTATGGTAACCACCGCCGGATCTGTCAATCAGTTTTCAAATGAGAGCACAGAATGAATAAGAGATAGCATTAAAACTAATCCAAAACACAATCAACGCATAAATGAATACGAAATCTGATATTATATTCAAAGCCTAAGAATTTATTTCTATATTTGTTTTGTTGAATAACAGGAATAGTCATTCACTCGACGTCTGAGGGGAACAACACATCACTGATGAGGACTGACATCAATGAACAGATGTGTAGATAATCAATATTTATAAACAAATTTTAGAGCAAATCAGAGGATATTTATTGAAAATATGTTTCATCTAATAATCTATGAATTCTGTGGTGTATATCAAATGTTTAAAAATGTGATATGACCAAGGTGGTACTGGCTAAAATAACTGTTCAATAGGGTGTACAAGATAATTTATGAATGAAAACTGTCCACAAAATAGATGTAATGGTGATATAAATAGGGGGACTTACACGTGACCTGGAGCTCAGAATAAGTTTGAGAGTTGCCTCTCCCGAACGCATTCTTGAGATGACAGCTATACTTCGCGCTGTCGTTTCTATTAATATTATTAATAGTGAGCGCCGGTATTCCCCGTACATCTGTTCCGGTGTTAATCTTATTCTTTGTCAACTTATTCGGGTTTAATGGCTGTCCGTCTTTATACCAAACAATTTCTGTCACATTTGGCGGATTCGCGTCAAAAGTGCACCACATCTGCACCGATGACGTCTCGTTCACTGCGATGGCACCGACCGGTTGAATGGACACTGCAGGCGGATCTGTTCAAAGATAAACATACAAAATATATATTAGTCTAGTGAACAACAAATTGGTTAGAAAATAACCAAGTCGCAGCCATAAAAAATTAAAGCTAGTTTAGAATCATCTAGACACTTTTTAGTCTAGTCTAGACAATTCTAACAAACAATCATGGTGTGTCAAGTTCATTGGTAAGTTTCTTCAGAGCAAAAAATTCTACAATTTTTTCAGTTTATTTTTATGGTGAGCTGTGGTTATCCCACTCTATGGACACCTCTATTAAAGAACTGATACATTCGACACTCTCTCCCTCTTAGTGTACGTCTGTTTGCACTCCTCTATGACATTGATATGGAAAAGGGATCGGAGTGTTGGAGGGGACAGACTGTGCGGGAGAAAGAAAAAAAAGGAGACACACATATTAAGGGCTGTGCCGTTAGTGCGAGTCTGAGGACCACTATATTTGTCACACAAGTGATAGTATGTCAACACTGGTGTGCAATGAGTCGTATGTGAGGACCAAATGGATAGATAGATATGCATCTCATCTATTGAGATATGGCTTCTCTCGTCCTCTTTCGGGGAACACCACCAAAAATGACTTTAATGAACACCAATATATGTTGGCTTCACTCACTCAGACCCAGCGCTCAGATCGGTGTCGAGGAACGGTATAATAATTTTATCGCTGATTCTGAGCTTTTTCTCACTGAAAACATTTATTTCTATTCAGAAAAGTCTCTCAAATACTCAGAATATATACAATTTGTAGACATTTTATACGAAATAAATAGAAAACTCAAATTCTAAGCATAAAAAAAGAAAAATAGTATTGAATTATAGTTTTATTTTCAAATATACGAAAAGAAAACTAATTCTGTGTTTATTTAAAACTTGTGATGAACTCTGAAATTGCATTCGAGAGCAACAAAGAAAAAGACTTATTTATTCTTGGAATGAGTGATGAAAAAAATGCAAGAACTCATTGATTCGCAAAATGACATTATATTCAAGATATGAGAAAATACTGGAAGACATTCACAATAGAAGTGATTAATTTTGTTCCCTTAAGACAGC